>JAVYIG010001142.1:0-245000 GCA_035222895.1 Strongylocentrotus droebachiensis | reverse complement strand
AAGGGCGTTTACGAGGACCTGGGGATGGCCTGGAACGTGAACCCCTCTCGACCCCCTCACGAGAATTTTAAAATTGACAATTTTATACTGGCGGTCGACGTTTCACAATAACTATTCGGACAGCGAGGTTGTCTCTTTGTCATTTTTAATTAAGCACTACATTTTGGTCAACATGTTTTTCCAGCTCTCTTTAAAATGTAAATGTATCATTCTGCCTATAGGGCCTATACAACGCAGCCCCCCCCCCCCCCCCATCCGATTATTGTGCTTATGCTTTAATGATAACCAATGATAGTTTTCATTATAATTTTGTGTCCGTCTCAAAATTGGATAATCAACAATAATATGAAACAACTTTCACATTTTAATTCACTACTGAATTATCTATCTGACGTGCAAGAAAGTCCTTGCTTTATTCAAACTGAATTAAATTGTGTAATTATGGTACACATTATGAACTGTTTACATGTATAATACGTTTTATACAAAGTAAGCTAGATGCTTTATATGAGTTAGTATTAGTTAGTATGTACAAACTGTTGAATTCTATGCTTATGTCAAATTATGCGTGTGTGTTTTGTGGGGGTGTCATTTTTCTTTTCCATATAATACGTGTGCAGGGCCCCAAAATAAACCAGTGCTTAAAATCAATGACTAGATTCAGTTGGCTACAAATTACGAATAAATAAAGGTAGAATAAATCAATTTGTAGCTTAGCTACAGCCTTTTCCGTCCTAATTCGCATAAAAAATCCAATAACATCATTGTTAATTACCATAATCGAACGCATTAGTTAGTTTGCTAATCCGATGTCGTTTGGAGACAGTCATCAACATGTTATCTAACATGCTGATATTTCATATTGATCTTGTGTATCAAGTAGCAGTGCACCTGAAAGTAAGCCATTGTGACGTCGGTGACGTAATATGACCGTTTGAACTTTGCGTAAGAAGAATCAATACTCGTTATCTTTCTCTCCCCGCTTATATGTCTAGACCAATGATAGGGGGCAGTAAGATGGAGAATGGGGGATATAAGGGCGTAGCGACAATCCGGGGGGGGGAGGTCCCCCTTACAGCAAAAAACAGATGGAGAGGTAAGGGGAGGATGGAGATGGGGAGAGGTGGGGGTAGGAGAGGTGGGGGCGAGAGGATGAGTGATGGAGGGGAGGTGGAGAGAGATGATGAGAGATAGATAGATGAAGAAAAGAGCATGAAGATAGAGAGGGGTGAGAGGGGAGGATGGATGAAGTTGGGGAGGGAGGGAGAGAGAGAGACAGATAGAGAGATATATATATATATATATAGAGAGAGAGAGACAGAGAGAGGGGTGATGGACAGAAGGAGGGAATTATTCAAGGTCGGTTTGTGACTATTGGTTCCAGGTACTATCGGCAGACCTACTATACTAAATTGACCATGGACTTCTAAAAATGTTTCTCGAATCTCTTAGCAAGTTTCCTTAGAGTACGTCGCCCTCTACGTTTGCCTACTTATAGTTTGGGTTCCATCATAGACTCGCCCAACCCAACATCATGAACATCGAATTCGTTGCAGCTACATCGAAGCATAGACGAGATTTTATTTTAAAAAATACTGTATCGGCTTATTATGAAAAATCGATCATTGAACTGCTTGTTCAGACGACCTGTACGGCAGTGAAAATGTTGAATAATTAAAAAAGAGATGTTCAACACATGGTTTATTTAATCTATACACATTCAAAAGTTTTGACCTATACACAATGGGAAGGGGGTGGGGAGGCTGCAGCCCTCTACAGAATCTTGCAATAACCAATATTCGGGCAACAAGTTTGATATTTTAGGTCTTTTATAATGACAAAATATATTTTTACATTATGGGGATTTTTTTTTTTTTTTTAAATTAAGACCAATATTTAAAAAAAATCAGGCAAAGGTATGTCGTTATAATGAGAGGAGATATAGGAAGACAAGACATTGTTAATAGGAGGGGAAATAAGGAGGAAAGGAGAAGAGGAAGAAGAAGAAGGTGAACAAAAAAGAAGAAGAAGAAGAAGAAGAAGAAGAAGGAAAAGAAGAAGAAGAAGAAGAAGAAGAAGAAGAAGAAGAAGGAAAAGAAGAAGAAGAAGAAGAAGAAGAAGGAAAAAATTAAAAAGGTGCTGAGATAAAGTTGAAAAAGGGAGAAGGAAACTTAAAGGCACAAAATATGAGAGACAATCGGAAAAGAGAAAGTGGCGAAGAAGACAAAAGAGAAAATTTAAAGTTTAAATTTTATCGTGCCATTTATCTGGAACATTGCAGATGCAATGGGATAGTTCCACAAATCAATCTCAAACCTAGTATAATGAACTTCTGTTTTTGTATAGACGTTTAAATTAGTTGACTTGGAAAGTAATTAACAGTGGTTCATCATTCACCGCTTAATGTAGCCTTGCTAAATTATCATACTTAGAATTGCACTTCGCCCCCGAAAACGCCCCTCAGATTTTCCCAGGCATCTGACAAATGACTTGATAAGGTGCGGATAGCAGCCCTTTGAAAATAATGGCGGTTACTTCTGAAATGCCTAACTCTATAACGTTCTGTGTCATGTGCGGACATCCAGACAGAGAAGCGCGCGTGGAATTCAGCGGTCACCCTTCCTTTCCCTCGCCAACCGCCCAGGCACAGTTCGCTGTCAGGGGTCGATAGAGGGGGAATTCGAGACTTGCTGTGGATTCTACAATTGACAGATCGAGGACAAGAAAATAATGAGCCTGGCCATGATGAACAATGGGGAATAATTTGGAGAGGAACGAGAGGGAGATGGAGAAAGAAAGAGAGTGAGATGGAGAAAGAAAGAGAGAAGAGAGGGAGACAGAGAGAGAGAGAGAGAGAGAGAGAGAAAAAATGAGGTAGAAATGAGAAAAGGAGGGGGGGGGGGGCATGGAGGTTTCTTTGGAAGCTTTATATAATTTGGCTTTTCATTACCCAAATCGTCTTTCTGATATTGAAGCCTACAACATAAGGTTTCTAGGTCAAACATGGCCTCAATATTTAATTTGTCTCTTGCTAAAAAAAAATTAAAAATATTTTCATGTTGATATAAAGCCGACTGGATATTATTGGCGCTCTCCAAATTCATGGATTTGATTTGAAAGTAATAAAATAGAACAATAATATTATGCTGGTTCTACCAGGGAGTTGGGATTGTATTTCGAATAGGCCTAGCCGGATTAAACATAGTTTTACACAACTCAAGATTCGTTTGTACATCTATATCCTGTTTTGTCTAATTATAAGAAATGCTTAAGGTACCCCTCTCTCTTTTTTTTTCTTCTCTCTCTCTCTATTTCTCCTCCATTCTATTTTCTCCCCTACCCCTCTCATTTTCCCCCTTCCATCTCTCTTTTTCTACTCCTAGCTATTATTATGCAACGCCAATATATACGTATCGACATCTAGATTTTAACATTTCAAGATGTGTGTAGTCTTTCCACTGACATGAAAACAATACATTCATGAACAGTAACAACAAGTTCATCGTCAACAAGAATAAATTCATGAACAATAACGAGAGAAAGTTATAAAGTCATTGAAAATGTGGACAAGAGGTGGTCAGTAAAATGCACAGCTTGTTAAACTCAGATCACTTTTTCAAGAACAACAACAAGAAAGATTTAAAAAGAAGTAGAGTATAAAATAGAATAGAATAGAAATAGAAATGTAAAAGGGGAAGGTGAATAAATGTACAATACAGGGGGAGGGGCTGGCTAGTTACCTATCTTGAATATAAATAAATATCAGATCTATCACTAATTTATAGAATGTGCAGGTATAGATTAAAAAAAGAATCAGAATAATGATAATAGAATTGAAGTCAAAAGAAGAAAACAACCCAGCCCAATCGCTTCTTGGGGTCTCAGTATTACTGCATTGGGGTTTTAAAGTTATAAATAAGTAATTACTCTACAGAAAATACTTTAATAGAGAATCACTGAAAACGTTACAAATCGGAACTCTTCAAATGGCTGGGGGGTAAAAAAGTTGGTATGATGATGTCAATAGATGGCGCTGTTCTGCTTTCCTTACTCCGCACGTAATTTCTCCAAAGAACAAGGCCGCATTACCTCATTTTTTTAAGCATCGGGAATTTGATATTTTGTGGCGACACTTTAGGAGGATAAAGCTCGCGACCGGGTGAGCTTATGAGTGAAATGGAAGATGTGGAGAGAAGGAAGATGAAGAAAAGGAAGACAAAATTCGACGATGTAGACAAGTAATACAAGAAGATAAAAAAGAAAGAGCACCGAAAAAGAGCAATAATTTATTCAAAACATAGCGGTGAACCCCGTAAAACCGAGCTAAATATTCACGCGAAAAAACAGACAAACACATGAAATAAAGAAGGCGAGAAGGAGGATAAAGTGATGGGGAGTTTTCGTAGAAAGATTTAGAAATTTTAAATATAAGCACTCGATAGTGCAACTTCACACGCAGACACATGCACGCAGATGTATTTCATTTTAAATAGAGTATACCACACCTAGTTTTAGAGAACTTTGGAAGGATTAAATGACACTCATCTATTTAGGTTGTAGTTAATCTAGAACGAATTTATATATTAAAAAAAAAAAAACGTGATAACAAGAACCAAGTCAACTATGATTGTTAAAGGGATTGTTTAACAATGTTAAATCTAAGATGCATGGTCCTACGTGTTATATCTGTGTCTGTGATATGGTGTTATATTGAAGCGCTAAAAAAAATGCGCTTCAAAATGATCAAGAAGTGCCTCAAAAAAGTAAAAACTTTGAGTGACCGGTTTTACCATACTCGTTTTCCTCAATAGACTGTAGTGTTATGAAAACCGTTTGGCAAACGCAAAATTTGATTTCGATTTTCAATCATGAATATCTTGATAATAAGACAGGCGATCGGCTTGTAAAAGTCATGGGGTTCCTAACTGACCTAAAGGTTTATAATTATCATTGCAGCATGAGCTAAATCAAGGATTTTTTTAAAGGATCTAAGACAAAATTACTGGATCCCTTTAAGGGGATCAACAAAATTAATGTTTGAAGATGGAGATACCTCAAATATAGATACAGTGTCAAAAAAGAAGAAGGAATTTAACACACAAGTTTTAATGAGCTTGAAAAAAGGAAAATTAATCTCCTGTCGAAACGGGTAGATGACCATTTTATTTCATTTTTTTTTTTCGGGGCGGTCCTGACAGAATAAAGCAGGAAATATTGATTAAAATTACGAGGACGGTGGATTGAAAATGGTATTCTTAAAGTTAATGATACGAGCCCCCAACATGTGGAATGGGTTATAGAATACATTGCTTACGAGATCCAAAGCTGGAAACGTATTGTTTCGTATATATCTATCAATCTGGCAGTCGTTAACAAAACCTTTGGAATAACAAGGAAATAATTGTACTCGGATCAATTTTTTAATTCTTGTTTGTTTCTTTTGATTATACCTTTAATTGTATTTCTAATATAAACCTTATAACTGCTATATAGACTCCTTTAATGAAGCTTAACGAAAAATAGCAATTTCCTAGTACTATCAATTTTTACCATCAGATACAACGTAAGTTATTTTTATGAAAGTCTTTACATGTTGATGAAAAGTGGATAATATTTGTATTTTATTTTCCAAATTGTTTTTGTTTGTAAGCAATATTTAAATGTTATCATTTATACATTATACATGTATGGTTATCTTAATTTATATTCGATAATATTTTGTATGATTCTTCTCAATTTGTATTTATATGTATTTTTAGAATATGGTGTATGATTCTGCATAATTTGTATGATGTATTTTTTTTAATTTTTTTTAAATTTAGCCTTTGGCTAGAATGAGCGAATAAAATACTTTGAATTGAATGGAATTGAATTGAATTGAATAATTTTTCACATTAAATCAGTTTTTAAAACATGACTTGTTTGTGAAAGGAAAATGTAAAATCAGTGACATTATTAGATGAAAATGGAGTTGCTTGTACATGGCTAGATGCCAGAAGAATTGGTCTGTCATATACAGATTTTCTTTTCTTTTGGAGTGTTATAAAAGAATGCCTAGCGAGTGAACATTTTTTTTAAAGCAAAAAATTAGGCAGTATTCAAACTTAAATGTCTATTGATATTTCAGACTTTCCGTGTATTTTTACTGGTAGAAAAATCACTTTATTTTGATGTTATAAGCAGTTGTCAGTTGACAGAATAAACCGGACCTAAATGGTCCCTCCATGTTAAAGATATTTTCTCTGTTTTAAAATGATTATGGTCTTATTTACTGTGAAGTTACTCAAGTAGTTATGATGACATTGAATGTTACAATTTTAAATCAGGGTTGAGAGTACTCCATTATAAGATTGTCAATAGTTTAATTCCTACTAATTTGGGGTTAAAATGCATTCGAAAAAAAGAAACGAAGGGATGCACATTTTCTAAAACAGTGGATGAAATAATTATTCATCTATTCCTTTCGTGCCCATAAGGTACTGTATCTTTGAGGGGGAAAGGGGGGGGGGGGGGTGAAGGTAAGGGAAGCCGGGAATTTCATAACCAGATATAAAATAGGCTTACAGTTGAAATGACTCGAATGAGAAGTAAAATAATTACTATAAGTATTGCCTTGAAGGCATTGTTTAACAATGTTTCCAGTTGTACATACTTGAGATGCATGGTCCTATCAGTGTCTGTGATAATGGTGTAATATTGAAGCCTTAAAAAGATTGAGCTTCAAAATGATCAAGAAGTGCCTCAAACAAGTACAAATCATTGAGTGACCGGATTTACTATACTCATTTTCCCCAATAGACTATTTTAAATATCTTGATAATCAGACAGGCGATCTCATTGTAAAAGTCATGGGATTCCTGACTGACCTAAAGGTTTATAATTTTGATTGCAGCATGAGCTAATCAAGATTTTGCTTAGAATCTAAGGCAAAGATAAACAACCCCTTTAACAAATAAGCGAAACCGGACTTTCAGTCCCAGACAAGTCATTACATCAAGAAATCTATTTGTACAAAGCAATAAACTTTTCTTTCACTAGTGATTCCGGATGATGGTGTCATCATTACAAATTGGATGTACTTAACGACAAGAAAATTAATATGCATGTAGAGTAGTTGAGGACTACAGACTTATATAAATTGGACTTTGGTCCTTCTTAGTTGTGAAATACAAGACGAGATAGCGCCAGAAAACACATATCATAAAAACAAACAGGAGTGCTCGACTTCGATTTCAAGTACTATTAATTATGATCTGCAAGCACATCGATTGCTGCCACAACCCTCCAACTCTTCAATTTCTCCGTTTTGAGTTTCCTGGGGTTGGATAGACATCAATAATAAGCGAAGATGCTATTTGTTCTGGAGTTACACTTCAAAAATAAGTAAAAGCTTTTGTAAAAACCCTATTAATAATGATAGTACTATACTACTACTTCTTCTACTACTACTACTACTACTACTACTACTACTATCATTACTACTACTACTACTACTACTACTACTACTACTACTACTACTACTACTACTACTACTACTACTACTACTCATACTACTAGCATTACTACTACTACTACTACTACTACTACTACTACTACTACTACTACTACTACTTCTACTACTACTACTACCACCACCACTACTACTACTACTACTACTACTACTACCACAACTAACACTACTACTAATACTACTTCTACTGCTACTACTACTACGAATAATAATAATAATAATAATAACTATAAGAATAATATTGATAATAATGATAATAATGATAATAATATTGATAGTAAAAAATTGATTCAAATAGCGCCTTTCCAGAGGATACAAGGAAAAATAGCTACAACTTATTAAAAACACTGAAATATGAATGGAATGGAGATCGGACACTGAACTTCCTAATAAAATAGATATACTTCTTTGTTTTGTTTGTGTTTGATTTTAATATTTTCTATATATACAAAATTACAGCCAAATGTAAATCACAGTATACCTTTTTCTACTCATCCCTTCACCCCCTCTCCCACCCCACTAGAATATCCTGGATTAAAATCAAGGCTTGTTGTAATATGTAAGGAAACGGCAATGCACATCAACCTAAAACAACGGTTCAATGACGACTGTTAATATGTCACGTTTAATATCCTCGAAAACTTTTCCATTTATAATCACCTGTCCACCACCACTACTATCGCTATCATCACCATCATTTTCATATCATTCGCATCATCATCATCATCATCATCAGCAGCAGCAGCAGCAGCAGCAGCATCATCATCATCATCATCATCGTCATCATCATCAGCATCATCAGCAGCAGCAGCAGCAGCAACATCATCAACATCATCGTCATCAGCATCAGCATCATCATCATCAGCAGCAGCAAAAGTGTTACCACCACCAGCACCACCAACACTATCTTTGTCACGATCATCCGCATCGTCATCCGCATCATCATCGCCATCATCATCATCATCATCATCATCATCGTCGTCGTCATCATCATCAATAACAACAACATGCTATTTCTTCACCGGTACTCCTCCTCTTTACCACCATTACCTTCATCCTCATTATCATCACTGGGGTGAACATAAACCTCTTCTTCCTCATCTTCCATCCAAACATCATCATCATCACCATAATAATAATAAGCCTCATCATCATCATTATCAACACCACCTGCATCATCATTATTATTCATAATATGGACATCAGCTCCTCCTCCCCCTCCTCCTCCTTCTCATCCCCACCAACATCCCCGCTAAAATGATCTTCAACTCCTTCGGGTGTCGCCTGTCTGGCCAGTGCAGGGCCCTGCTTCATAAAACTTGTTATCAATAAAAAAAAAGTTACAAGCTACTGTTATAAGCTACACAAATCATGGCATCTGATTGGCTGAAAGCAAATTTGTCATCGACATTTGGCAGGTGTTATAGATAACAAGTTTTATGAAACCGGTCCCAGATCTTCTCCTCATCTATTTCTTTCTCAACTCCTTAACGTCATCACCATCATGACCATGACTATTGTTATCATTATCAGCATTATCACCACTACCGCCACCATAATCATTCTCATTCTCATCAGCCTATTCGTCCTCATCACAACCATCTTCATAATCATCACTAGCATCTTCATCATCTTTACATCATCATCTTCATCATCTTCATCATCGTCATCTTCGTTAACATAATCACCAGCTATCCACTGCTCCTTATCATCATCATTATCATGATCTATTTCAATCATCATTATTTGACTACCGTCGTCCTCCTCCAAATCTTTTTCCATCAACATAATAATCATCGCTACCATGTTATCACCATAACAAAATATAATCCCCTCTGGTGCAGCCTCTCTTGCCATTTTAATTATCCTCCTCCTCCTCCTCATCATCATAATCATAATAATTATCATAAGCATCATCATCATTCTCCTCCTCATTATCCTCTTCGTCATTTCCCCAGCTCACCCTGCTCATCATCATCATTATCAACACACCACCATTTCCACCACCACCAACATCATCATCATTATCATAATCATCGTTATTATCATCATCACCGTCATCTTCATATCATATCATCATCATCATCCTCTTCATCATCATCATCATCATCATAATCATCGTTATTATCATCATAATCTTCATCTTCATCATCATCATCATCGTCATCGTCACCTTCCTTCTCTCCCTCCTAATCATGATAATTACCCATGTCAATCATCACCCAATTAACACTACTTATCCTACTCCTCCTACTCCTCAATCAACATCACCATCACCATGATCACCGTTAGTATTCTCTTACCCTTTCAGCTCTGGTAGTGCCTCTCTCTCTCTTGCGAGTGTAGATGGAGCGGACAGCGTCTGGGCAGTCTGGAACGAGAATAAACATTGGGAAGAGTGCATCGTTATGCTTTTTGCTTTGAGCCAACTGGAAGATGTCACACCTCCAAGAAGTGCATGTCGGTAATGAGATATGTATGTGTCTGCGAATCTTCTCCACTCCATGCACCCACCCTACTTTCTATCAATGATGAAATGGGGCCGAATGTATAGGAGGGAGAGAGGATGGGGGTAGAGAGAGGATCGGAGCGAAAGAGAGAGAGAGAGAGGGGGGGGGGGAGAGAGAGAGGTGGGGATAGAAGGGGAGAGAGAGGGAGAGAGATAGAGAGAAGGAGAGAGAGAGAGAAGGAGAGAGAGAGAATTAAAGAGAGATAGAGAGGGAGAGAGAGAGGGAGAGAGATAGAGAGAAGGGGAGGCGTGAAAGAGGTGGAGACAGAGAAAGAGAGAGAGAGACAGAA
The DNA here is from genome assembly GCA_035222895.1 of Strongylocentrotus droebachiensis. Classification (NCBI taxonomy): domain Eukaryota; kingdom Metazoa; phylum Echinodermata; class Echinoidea; order Camarodonta; family Strongylocentrotidae; genus Strongylocentrotus; species Strongylocentrotus droebachiensis. Next base: position 234,691 of record JAVYIG010001142.1, on the reverse strand, counting down.
AGAGAAAGAGAAAGAGAAAGAGAGAGCGCGTGAGAGAGAGAAAGATAAAAAACAAAAGAGAGAGATACGAAGAGGAAGCAAATACACAGATATAGAATAGATTTATCAGACAGAAGATATGGGGGGGGGGGGGGTGACATGAATAAGGATCGAGGGATGGGAAAATCTGTCTCACATTTCTAAATGAATGATCAGCGAAGGCATAGTGAAAAGCAGAAAAAATATAAGGAGACGGTCGGTAAACACGAACGACTCACCAGACGAGTGGGTAGAGATTAAAAATCTAACCCAATTTAACTTATTGAATAGAAGCAAGAAAATTATATACAGAAAAGTAAAATAATAATAAATGAATAAATGAAAAGTAGAGAGAGGGAGAGAGAGAGAGAGAGAGAGGGGATATGAAATATAAGAAGGGGAGAGGTGGGGGTACGATCGGTAAAAATAGAAAGAAAGAGTGTGAGAGATATATTAAGAGAAAGAGAGAAAGAGAGAAAGAGAGAGAGAGACAGAGAGAGGGGAGATATGAAATATAAGAAGGGGAGAGGTGGTGGTACGATCGGTAAAGAATAGAAAGAAAGAGTTGGAGAGATATATTAAGAGAAAGAGAGAAAGAGAGAGAGAGAGAGAGAGAGAGGGGGGATATGAAATATAAGAAGGGGAGAGGTGGGGGTACGATCGGTAAAGAATAGAAAGAAAGAGTGGGAGAGATATATTAAGAGAAAGAGAGAAAGAGAGAGAGAGAGAGAGAGAGAGAGAGAGGGGGGATCAAGACGGGGCAAGGTAGAAAGAGAGACGGATAGAAGGATATAGATGGAGAGTGATGACGTGATGGAGAGAAAGAGAGATGAAGAGAGAGAGAGAGAAGGAGAGAGAGAGAGAGAGAGAGAGGAGGAGGTGGAGCAAGATAGAAAGAGAGACAAAGGGAGAAAGGATAGAAATAACAAGATGGATAACAAAAAAGAAAGATAATTATATAGATACATGGAGAGATAGTGAAACAGAGAAATGCAGACAGGCAAACACACTGTAGTAGCAAAGATAGATAGATAAAGAAGGACAGCAAAAGTATGGTGTTGACATTTATTCCGTTAGCAAGTCATTTAAAGTTCACATCCTCATGTTTTGTATATTTTCTCTCCGATGATACCCAACGCATTGTCCTTTTTTTCAAGGCTAGTATTGATCTCCATCAGACAAATTTTTTCTCTATATTTGTCAAAGTTATATCTCTTGTCCTCCGCGTTGCCATGGTAACCGCATAGGGATGATAATTACAGTAATATCCATCATCGGCCTTGCACTTCTCACTCGATCTCAAACAGAGGGGGCAAGAAAGAAAGCAACCAGCAATCGACCTTTATACGCTTGAAAGAAAAAAGTGTCCGGATGTAAGCAAGCAAGCAAGCAAGCTAAGAGGAGGCCCAAGAGGAGGAGAAGGAGAAGGAGGAGGAGGGGCAGAATGTATAATCTTAATGACAAATAATGATTATAATAATAGCAATGATATCTATAGTGATAACAATGATAACAATAATAACAATGATAACAATAATAACAATAACAATATTAATGATAACAATATTAATGATAATAATAATGATAATAATAATAATGATGATAATGATTAAAAAAAAATAATAGCAGTAGCAATATAAAACAAGAAGAAGTGGACGAGGAAGAAGAAGAAGGAGAAGAAGACAGAAGAAAGATGAAGAAGAAGAAGAAGAAGAAGAAGAAGAAGAAGAAGAAGAAGAAGAAGAAGAAGAAGAAGGAGAAGAAGGAGGAGAAGAAGAAGAAGAAGAAGGAGGAGGAGAAGAACAAGAAGAACAGGAAGAATATGAAGAAGAAGAAGAAGACAGAAGAAGAAAGAAGATTTAGAAGAAGGAGAAGAAGAAGAAGAAGAAGAAGGAGAAGAAGAAGGAGGAGAAGAACAAGAAGAACAAGAAGCAGAAGAAGAAGAAGCAGGAGGTAGAGGAGAAGAAAATTATGTTATAATGGCTACGTGTAATAAATAATGTTTAAAGCTATCTAACATTTATGATAATTATATGAATCCTGTCGAATCCGTTATTATGATTATAAATGATTTCAACTCTTTTTGACGGATTCCGACTTGCCAAGCCTAACGCATTTTCACAAGACACACCTCATGCATATGGAAATGTAAATATCGTATGAATAATTCATGCGATATTGTTTTTGTTATCACTTCGCGGATTTAGTAAGTAATTTACCAAGAGGTTTCACTGTCACTTTACCATGCATATAATCAGATTAGGAACGATTTAACTATAAATTCTAATACTATCTTAATCTCGGATGGCACCCTTCTCACTTGAACCCGTCTCTATGGTAACGTGAAAGGCGCAAATGGCAAATAATGTGTGCTGGGGGTAGATATGTATATATTTAATTTTCACGGAAGGTCATTGACCTTGCCCTTCTAATGTATTGTTTATACCATTTCATTTCATTTCAAAGACTTTTTTTCTGCAATCAAACAAATCAATTATACAACAAATATGGATAATTATATAAAACATAAGGTATGCAAACAATATACAAAATATAGAAACAAATGTATAATACATGAGTAAGAGTTAATTTATACGTTGGGCCATTGCGTGTATAAAAAAGAAAGCAGAAGGTCGCCGTTATAAGCAAAAGCTTGAGCAGACGGTCAACCGAGCTAATATAAAAATGAGTTGTGAAATATTGGCAAAGTAACAATGTTCAGTGCGTCCCAGAAAAAACGAAACCGAGAATTATCGATGTTTTATCACAACTTAATCACAATTATGATTACTAAATGACACATATTTGTAATGCTTAGATCCTCTTCTTTCACTTGATGCAACTCATGTGATGCATATTTCACGCATGAGTGATTAAAATCAATTTGAAGAAAGTGTACCTAAAAGTCATTTGACGGACGGTATCTGGATTTCAAAGAGAAAAATCACATTTTTAGAAAGTTCCCTTTTCTGCCCTTTCATATGACACCTCAATCAGGAAAAATGTGCTAGGAATAACAAAGTTTGTTTGTTTTAAGTAATGCTTGCATTTTTATAATTTTATTAAACGAATTCATTTTCAGCGGCTGCCTGCCGTAGCAACACTCATCTTTGACAAAAGACTTAACTCCGTTTCGTTGACGATCAGCCATAGGCGAAAGAGATCGCCCGAGGTGATCTCGATTACCGAGGAATTATAATTTTAATAGTGCCCCGAAAAAATACGCAGTCAATATTTGTTCTTTATACTGCAGCCCCAGTATCAATTCTCAAAAAGAGTTATTTTAACAAATATAACTGTTAAAGTGTATTTATTTGTAGGGTTAAATAAAATCTATCTAAGACAATTGCGTGTGTTTCACTGCACATATTTATTGTTAACTGCACGCGCAATCATTGCGTTTTTTTTCCTTATACGCGATTATAACTATGCCCGGTCAATATTTCTCGCTATTATACTGCCCAGCAGTCATTAGTGAATTTCATGCCTGCAGTTTTGGCCAATCAGAAGCCTGGAATCTTTATATGTGGTATATTAATGTGCATATATTACAAACAATAACATATGACAACTACATGAATACTTGTCTGAACTACGACTTTACTTTCATATATGAAGGACCAGCTAATAGAGGATCAATGCCTCGGAACAAACTCACTTCGAAATGACAGTGTAATCCACACCAAAAGAGGATTGATTTACTCTTTTGAAAACGAAATGATCCCTAATTACTTGCTTGCTCGCGGTGCCTTGTCTTGGCGAAGACTTTCGAGAAATCAGCTTAATGATAAAATCAATAACTAATCCCTTAAAAAACATCCTCGAATTATGAAACTATGTTCGCACATGTCATTAGACTTATAGGTGATTGGCACGTCTATCGAAATTGCATTAGGTGTTTTTCGAAAGTCTTTGTAAAATAAATTAGATAATTACGTTAAATACGTTTGAAAATGATAAAAGCAACAAATGAATAATAAATTAACTAATGAAAGTAAATCAACAAATGAAAATAAACAAACAAATAGATAAATATAGTGATCAATAAATATATCAATACTATCAAAGCATCTGACATTAGATCTGTGTAATATAATGCCATATGGCAGGAGGTATGATATAGATACACATGTAAAGGCGGTTTAAAAGCAGACAGTTGACATTTTGACCTACTCAAATGGAAAGCAGATACGGAGTAACATGATATCGGTAATTGAATATTATATGTACTTTGAAATTGTTTACATAAAGCCTGTCTGAGTGTTAATTGCACATTATATGTACTTTGGAATTGTTTGTATAAAGTCTGTCTGAGTTGAAATCTCCTATTTCTATGTTATATCATTACGAACCCCCTCTAGCAACCGAGTAGATAAATAGATGATTTATGAATTTTGCTCTTCTGTGTTGATCGATTGTCTGTTGTCCCAAGACGGGATGATGATTATAGAACCTTTTGTCGAAATACATAAATGTTATATTATATAGACCGTTTGAGTTTACATCTCTAATTTGTATTACTTATTCCAGTATTGGGCACTTTTACCAACGGAGCAGATAGATATCATTTCATCTCCATGGCGATCTATTGTTTGTAATGTCAAGACGGGTTAAGATGATTTATGGGATAACAAATATAGTTTTTTTTCTTCAATTCGACATAAATGTACCTATAATTAAATCACGACTGTCTGCACCATGCATTATTATAATCCCTTAAGTTCATCTTCTTCTTCATCTACTGTTAATCTTCAATCTCAATTTCTATTTCTATTCTATTCTATTTTACTATTGATATACTTCTTTAAAAAAAAAATTGTTGTTGTTCATGTAAAGGTGTTTTGTTTTGAACAATCTGTGCTTTCTTACAGACCACCGTTTTCCCACATTTCCAATGTCCTTATAACTTTCTTGTTATCGTTCATGAATGTATTCTTGTTGACGATGAACTTGTTGGTACTGTTCATAAATGTATTGTTTTCATGTCAGTGGAAAGTAATAAATCAATCTTGAATCTTGGAGGCTATGTAACCTTTCAATAAGATCTGTATATGGATTACCAGTTGTGTATGTAGGGACACTAAACACCAGAGAAGTGTAGGTTATCAACATGCATATATAGGGGGTTACTCCCCTACACATGGGTCCTCCAGTTAACGTTCTGTCCGAGGAACAGATTGTTTTCCTCTGGACCCGAGCCTGCATCGAAATCAGAGGGGAGGGGTGCGCTTGGATGACGATAATAAAGATGATGTTGGGTGATATTGCTGGTGATGATGACGATGATGACGAGGATGATTGATGGGTGGCTATGGATATGATGATAATTATGATGTTGTTGGTGGTGATCGATGATGATGGTTGTGGCTATATGGTGATGATGGTGCTGTTAATGGTGGTGGTGGTGATGTATATCGTAACGATCATGGTAATGTTGTCTTTGATAATGGTGATATTAGTGGCGATGATGATACTGAGGATAATAACTGTGGTGATGATGATGATGATGATGATGATGATGATAATGATGTTGGTGGTGGTTGTTGTGATTACAATTATATATATATATAATGGTCGTGATGGTGATATTGACGGCGAGATGATAACCGGTGCTGTTAATGACGATGATGGTGGTGGTGGTGGCAGTGGGAATACTGATAATGGCGGATTGGGTTTTGGTCATGACGCGCAGTATGATGATCATGCATGGTGATGTTGTTATTGACGATGGTGATAATGACTATGGTGCTCATGATGTTGGTGCTGATGATGATGAGGATGACAACAACAATCATGACGATATAACGACGATTTCGCATCAATAGATAAATCAGATTATTAACCATAATCTCTTCCGAACTCCATCGTGCATCATTACCACCAAAACCATGTCCCATCGTTTCCGACGAACGCAATAGGCCTTGAGCATCTCGGCCAGCTCTTATTACAGGGTTGGGACACTTTTTCCGTGGTATCACTATTTTATGCGACACCAGTTAGTGGACGCAGACAGACTGAACTACACATGAACCCTCTTTCCATTTTTCATCTCCTATTGCCCTGTCAGGCACGTACGGTCACAGTTTTTCCTGAATACATTGACACCATTTCACATCCCTGGAAGGCTGGGCCCTCTTCAAGCCCTAATCGGCTTATAAACCGCAGCATTGGGCCTGTTTCGGAATCGTTCAACAGCCCAAAGGACACTGGGGGGCCGGGCGGCTGAGTTAATGTAGGGGGGTCCAATTGTAATACCTTTCGTCATATTTCTCTCCAGCTTTTCTATAAAGACTGTTCTAACTTATTTTGTTCTTATCCTAATCAACCTTTAATCTTTTACTTGAAGCTTGGAATCTAGGCGGGAGGGGCGTGGGGACACACCTATTATATACACAAAAACATAACATTACAATCAATCCGCAATTAACCTATTGCGATTTAGCTGCATCATTTTGGCTTTTTTACGTTGAAAATATCGCGGCTTGACAACAGTTTATCGCCTTAAAATTGCGGGCGAATCCAGATGTTACATCTCTAATGCAATGTATTAAAGCTGCTGTCCGTGGGCGGCAAACCAAGGGTTGCTATAAAAATATCAATGCACTTTGTCACAAAGATGATCCGATATAAAGCCCAGATAAAAAATCAAAAAAAATCGTCATACTCTGAACACAGTGGAAGTGTGATACGTCTAGTGCAAATATAGGGCATGTTTGCCAGGACGTGGGATAGTGTTTGTGTAGCAACACGAACAAGGGAATTCATGATGCACAAAATGCTGTCTTTATAAACAGGCGGTACTGGTAGCAAATAGGTCAATAAAGCAACTTTCAGTGTAATTTTAAGTTAAGCTTCAAGTACGAGATTTCTCCGAATGTAGATAAATTATTTCTTTAAATAAAGTTCCAAAAGAAACATAGGCTACTTTCCACCCCCTACACCAGCTCCATTCTCTATCTCCTCCTCTCTCTCTCTCTCTCTCTCTCTCTTTGTTAATTTGTGTGTTTCTTAATTTGTCTCTATTGATGGTGGCTTAAACAAATAATTTGTAATTATTTTCAATAATCTTAATTATAAATATATATTCTTAGAATTAAGCTATACATTTTCCCAATGGGCCCATAAACACAAGTCATTAATTTGACCGCCCCCCCCCCTCTCTCTCTCTCTCTCTCGTCCCCCTCTCTCTCTCTCTCTCCCTCTCTCTCTCTCTCGCTTCCCCATCTCTATCTCTCTCGCCCCCCTCTCTTCCCCCCTCTCTCTCTCTCTCTCTCTCTCTCACCTCTTCCAGTCTACGAGTAAGTCACTCTGCCTGTCGCCCTCATTTTACGGATCGCTACCCTGTCACGGTGCTATATCAGACATACCAAAGACAAGCAACCATACGTAACAGACACGTACCATCAACCATGTAATGATGTGAATCGGCTCTCGGTATTATTATTATATGCTTGCTATGCCCTTATCACTGGGCATTCGTTATATTAAACTCACATTTAAGCAATCTAAAATTGAAAATAGAGATGATTCTATCATTCTCTTGTAATATAATCATATCAAATAATAATGATAATAATAATAATGATAACAATGCTAACAATATTAATATTGATAACAATGACAATAATAATAGTAACAATAATGAAATAACAATAATGATTATAATAATGATAATTATAGTAGTGTTAGCAATGATGACAACATATAACTTTTAAAAAGTTATTTGTTTCATCGTCAACCATTTGTTTCAATTGCTAATATAAAATAAAATTACCAAGAAATCAAATGTGGAGTACCTCAAGGATCCATATTAGCCCCCTTATTGATTACTTATATATTAATGATCTTACTAGTGTGTCGAGAATATTTTATTTGCCGACGATACAAGTATTTTTTAGCCCATCAGAATATTCAATCACATTTTTTAATTGAGAAATTAAGTGAATAAACACATAGTTTTCTATAAATAAATTGTCAATTAATATAAGAAAGACACATTACATGTGACACTGATTCTACTACTATTCGTTTGTGTTATATATAAATTACACAGGTCTCTTCACTTAAATTTCTTTGCATAACAATTGATAATAAGTTGGAATACTACTACTACTACTACTACTACTACTACTACTACTACTTCTACTACCACCACCACCACAACCACAACCACCACTACTACTACTACTACTACTACTACTACTACTACTACTACTGCTACTACTGCTACTACTTCTTCTAATAATAGTACTACTACTACTACTACTACCACCACTACTACTGCTACTAATGATGATAACGATAATGATGATCAGAACTCTCTCTACTTCTCTTTATAATTATGATAAAGATGAAATTAACATAGATGGTGGTAGTAAAAGCATTAATAATACTGATGATACTAGCTGTAAAATCATTACAATATATCACAATGATGTGTAACAACAGTCTGAAATGAGAGGGTCTGTCTTTTCCATATGCATGTTACTTTAATTTGTTTAACATAACAATAACTGATGGCAGGGAATTAAACGAATATTAAACCAGGGGGTGTTTCACAAAGATCCTAAGTCGAACTTAACTCTAAGTTGGACTTCAATATTATGGAGAGCCATTTGTAGCCTTAAAATAAAATATATTCAAAAGCGAAAATTGAAGTATTCTGGACTTTTTATACATTCCATATCAAGAACATGAAATCTCCTTGATAATATAAATTTATGAATGATTTTAATCAACATTTTATGCCTCTTAAAATAACTTTTACAAAATATTTTAATAGATGCTAACGGCTCTCCATAATTTTTAAGTCTTACTTAGAGATAAGTTCAACTTAGGATCTTTGTGAAACATGTCTGTCATTACAGTAAGATTTCGAACACATTCTAATCGACCTATCACAGACTTGAGAATCAATCACCAGCATGATTTCGTTTGATCTAGCTTTTAAAGTAGGTCATGAACATTTCATAATTTGAACCCTCACTATTAACCGCCCGATTTTTTGTTTCATCATTGTTGACATCATCATTTTTGTGTGCCCCCCCCCCCCCCCTCTCTCTCTCTCTCTCTCTCTCTCTATCTCTCTCCTTCCCAGCTGAGAATCCTGTGTCCGTTTCTTCACTTTCATCGGTAGCTGCTAAGTAAAATGTGAAATTAATTACAGCATGGAAAACAGATTACTACACTCGAAGATTGAGAAGGAGTAAGCTGTTGCGTAAACTTGGCCCCGAAAAGGAAGGGGTCAATCTTGTTATAGGCGTACGAGATGCGGGCAAGTGAAAGGGATTGGAATGAGAGGAGAGGGGGGGGGGGGGTATCTTCTTTCCAGTTCACGTTATTTCACCCCTCCTCCTATCTCTCTTTACCCCCCTCTCTGTTTATATTTCTCACCCTCTGATCCTCTAGCTCACTCCGAGGCGACGCTCCCGGGGGGCAGGGGAGAGCACGGTGCCCCACTTTTTCAAGTACACCAAAAGAGCCCCTTTTTACATAGATGTGCCCCTATATTTTCGTAGAAGTACCCCTTTTTACAAAGGAATAGTGCACAATTAACTTTGAAAAGTGCTACTTATCACCTATAAGATAAAGTGCCCCTTTTATTTTGACCGTATCAGGACACCTACCCCCTGGATATCCACCCCGAGGACTACTACCCCCTAGGGCAACCACCCTCCAGGACGACTAACCCCCCCCCCCCAGGACAACTAACCCGGACAACTAACCCCCAGGACAACTACCCCCTAGGACAACTACCCCCAAGGAAAACTACCCCCGGACAACTAACTCCTAGGACAAATACCCCCCGGACAACTACCCTCCGGACAACTACCTCCAGACAACTACCTCCTCGGAAAGTTGTTCCCGGGGGTAGTTATCCTTCAAGATGGTTGTTGTAGGGGGTAGTTGTCTGGGGGAAGTTGTGCGGAGGTTAGTTGTCCTAGGGGTAGTCGTCTGGGGGTAGTTGTCCGGGGGTAGTTGTCCGGGGATAGTTGTCCCGGGGGTAGTCGTCCTAGAGCAGGCCTTCTCAACTTAGAAGTTCCAAAACGAAAAGAATTTGTGCCAACCTGTATGTTTGACTGGGGTGCGAGGGAGCGTAGCGAATGAGCCAGAAATGGGTGGAAGTCCAGGAGCAAAGCCCCTGAAGCTGGTGGATTTTAGGGTTTTCTAAAGGCCCAGATGTGGCATTTTTAACACCATTTTATTCAAAAATATATTAATCGTAATTTCATATTGATGTGAAAAAAATTAGTACAATTCCTGGGTACATTAACACAGGAGGTAAATTAATCTTTATATATTTTGGTGCAATAAACACAGGATATGTCAAAATTAAGTGTAAATCAGACAACGATTAATTACCCTTTCTTCCTGTTTGTTAAGCATACATTTTGGGTTCAACTTTGAATACGATTTCTTGATTTTGCATAGTTTTTAATTCTAAAATGTGTATTTTCTTTTTTCTTTTTTCTCTTTTTGTTTGCAACATTCGTGCGCCACGCCGACTAACCGCAAGCGCCACAAGTTGAGAAGGCCTGTCCTAGAGGGTGGTGGGCCTATGGGATACTTGTCCTAGGGGGTAGTTAACTGGGGATGGTTATCCGGGGGTGGATATCCAGGGGGTAAGTGTCCTAGAACCTATTTTGACACGTGCCCCTTATCCTTCGACAAGTTTCCATTTTCCTTTGCAATAAGTGCCCTTTTAAATCTCTAGTAAGTGCCCCTTTTAAGGTACGAGAAGTGCCCCTATTTGCTTTTAATAAGTGCCCCCTTCACCTCGGGTACTTATGCTATTCAAATTTGTAAGGTGCTCCTTTTCTTTTTTAATAGTTGTCTTATCCCTTCTCATCTCATCATTAAACATGCCCCTAATTTAAAACGACTTAGAGGAATTTTTCCAAAGCTCGCTCACTACACTCCCTCGCATTTATAAATGATGTAATAACGTTACTCATTTAAAGGCCTTTTTAGTCGTCCGTGTTGAGAATATGCTTATAACCCCATCAAGATGATTTTTTTCGCACTGTCACCTCACAAATCTTAATTCTTAACAAATATTGAAAGCATCCCAGATAATATGTAATCACAATGTATGTAGGGGTATATAACAATGTCTACAAAATGTTTTTTTTCGCTCTCAGATTTCCCTTTGTAGGTGCCCTTTTTATTGGTGCCCCAAACCACCCCCCCCCCCCCACTTTGGAAGTCTCTCCGCCGCCCATGAGCTCACTATCACCCATTCGCTATCTTCATTTCTCGCCTCTTGTGTTGCGGGGGTGGCATTGATCCCGCCCAACTGCAGAAGCCAGTCATGATAGAAGAACGTACGATCTTCTTTCAGTACTCAGACAATAGGATTGATAAAAACACCCATAAAAAACAGTTACTTACTTAAAAAGCAGTCGAAACAGACATAAACCGATGTTGTAAAAACAAACAAATTGCTTTTTCATTGTACTCGAGATCACCATTGTGAAGAATAGTCATCCCTTTTAATGCTTAATTCATACTTATCTCATAAAACTTACATTTTCACTAGAAATATTAAATTACTAAAGAAACCACAAAAGGAAATGCTTTGAATATGCTATTCACAATTATGAAAAGCCGTTTACTGCGGTTGAAATATATGAATACGATATTTCGTGGAAATGCTGATGAGTCGTTTAAGGAATTTAGTAAATGTGCTTTAAAAAACACGATTTCCCTTTCTTTTTGTTTGACATTGTCTGTTATATTCAGGAATTAAACAAATATTAAACCAGATCAATCAATCAAACATGTCTGTCATAGCGAACAGTCATATTAAACCGTGTGAAAGATGTAGCTTTATTGTTTACATGCCTTGTATTTCGTCTTAAATGGATCGTTTAACAATGTTAAATCTGAGATACACGGCCCTAAGTGTTATCAGTGTCTTTGGTATGGTGTAATATTGAAGCCCTAAAAAGACGCGCTTCAAATTATCAAGAAGTGCCTCAAAAAAGTAAAAATCTTTGAGTGACCGGTTTTACCATACTCGTTTCCCCCATGTAGTGTTATGAAAACCGTTCGGCAAACGGTTTTCAAAATTTGTAATTCCAATCATAAATATCTTGATAATCAGACAGGTGATCGGCTTGTTAAAGTCATGGATTTCCTGACTGACCTAAAGGTTTATAATTATCATTGCAGCATGAGCTAAATCCAGGATTTTGTTTTAGAATCTGAGACAAAGTTACCGGATCCCTTTAAGACACGGTTATTATTATCAATCATCATCTTCTGATAATTGATATTTTCATGGTTATATAAACCATTATTACTTTTATTATAACTTCTATTATCTTTATCATAATCATCATTATTCTTACTGCTACTACTACTACTAACACATTACCTATCAAGTTAATCGAAAATAGGCGTTGGAAATTTATACCGTAGCATAATCATACAAATTGTTACGGCAAGACCATTGTATTAATATACTTTCTATGATTTTCTTGATTTTTAAATACCCATACGAGGTTACAACAAAACCTTAAATTGACCGTCATTGAACGCACACATGTAACACAATCCCCTGGCCGATGCTTTGTCTTCGTATGGTTTGGTCAGCGATGTGCGCGTCTGTAAAAAGACGCCCGATAGAAATGCTCCACTGGGATAACGATATACATTTTTCTGTAAAAGCGTAGATGTATTCAGCGCTATTTAAAAACCCATAATATTACATCATCTTTAGGATTTATCGCAATGACATTCTCGCGTTGATATTTATTTATTTATTCATTTATTCATCCATTCATCATTTTATTTGTTTAATTAAATATTTATTTATATTTATACAACTTGTGGGATTGAACGCATCAATCACCACGAATGTTATATATCACGAGGTAATGTGATTGTTTTGTTTTGTCTGTTTTCGGTCTGGAGCCGGTCTCGTTCTCGTCGGTGTGACCCACCAAGGGCCCTATAAGGCGGTCCCCTGGATGCTCATCTGACCGTAATTAAATACCTAAAACCCCGAGCTTTTTACTCATTACGCCACTGCCCCTGGAAGGTGAGCCCCCTAGAACGTTTGCCCCCCCCCCCCCCCCAATCCCAAACTGCTTCCTACAATAAATATTACCCCAGCAATTGCCAGGCATCCATTTGGTCCTGGGTAGAGAGTGGCAAATATGGATAAATCTTTTGCCAAATACATTAGTGCCGGCTGAGATTCGAACCCTTAATCCATAGATCGAGAGTCAAGTGAATGAACCACGACACCTAGAATATGGATATATCAACAACAAACATATTATTCCAACTTTAAGGGCAACAGTCTACCAAAATCTTAGATATGGTGGATAGGGAATGGGACAAAATAACTAAGCCTTACCCACTCAAAATGCATGGCATATAACAGTTCAAGTTTCGTGTGTTGGTGCATTTGTAGAACGAGCAGCTATATATGTACTGTGAATGTGTGGGTTAAAGACGTGCGATGTGGGCGTGGGATTGTGCGTGAATGTTTAAGCAAAGGCATTGATAGAAGGGGAGGGGTGTGGAGGTGTGTCATTCTCACTCAGCATTTCTATTTATAAATCAAAATTTGCTGTTGCTAATCGGTGAAGTTCGTTTTTTATGCAACTTTTAGCAGGCGACTTTTTTCCACTTCTGCTTTCGTTGGAAAAGTAACATAGTTTAGTGGTCAAAGATTAAATTGTGAGGAAAATTGTATTCATTTTTTTCTTCATTTCTAAGAAACTCGATTTTTCACTTTCAAATTACAATTTTTTATCATGGAGTGAGGGTCCCAACCAGGTTTCTCGTGTATCCAGGGGTTTTCTTGTTGGCAAACCCCCTCCCATACGATATGTTCTAGTAAAGCCGTTGAGTGGATTGAAGTTTCTTTTGCGCATTACAAAACATTTCCCGTTTATATTTCCCCGCTCATTGTACGACAATGTTGTAAGAGAAATAGTGACAATATATTTAAATTATATACTGAAACTTGGTAATATTACTATGTATGTGTGTGTGCGTGTGTACACTTATACTGTTAGGGAAAAGGGGACAACAATTTACTTTAATGGGTTCGTGCTGTCTAATTCAAGTCAGTCAACAATAGATATTAGCATGAGGTGGTGTCATATCAAGATTTTAGATAGAATATAATTTTGAAGGATACTTTGTTAAGATTTGGTGAAGTATCTGACAAGAAGTGTACTATTTTTGTAATATTAATATCATACATGTAATCTGCTTTTGTACCTAATCTAATGAAGTATGGTCGAAATTTGAGTTCTGGTTCTGGTTATTTCGTAATACGGGGAAAAGGAATATACTTACAAATCAAAGTTAATTGTTTGGATTTTGCGGGAGCATTAACTGGATTCTGATGGCTGTAAGACGAGATATATTTTCAGACAAATTAGGAAATCAACTAACTGTAATTGATATAAATGTATCAGTTTTAAAACGTTATCATGAAATGGAAAAATTATATATACCACACAATTCTCAGAGAGAGTAAATTGAAAAAGAAATGGTTTAACTTTAGAAAATATTTTGAGCGTGTAGAAATGTGCCAACATGAACATGATTGTGTATTTGATGTTTGGTACTATGTTATAATATTTAAAATACCATTTTCTTACATTTGTTTGTGTTTTCATCTGCCACAAAGTTTTCGATCGTGAGGATTCTTATCTTTGTTTAGCCACAATGTATTGACATCATTTCTTTACTTATTCGTATATAATTATACTGTATATGATGAAATTTGTTCTGAAAATAAAGAACCCAGTGGAAGGGGAAAACAATATGACAAAACGAAATAAATTACAATTTAAATACTGAAACTTGTTAATTGGAATAAAATGAATTGGGAAAAGGGGGTTCACAGAAATATTCAAAAGTTGAGTAGAAATCCTTTGATACCGACATGATTTTTAAGCTTTGATACCAGTAGATAAAATATATTATCGGAGGCATGAAAAAATGGAAACATTCCAAATATATTGACTTCGGGCGTTAGACCTACCTATATCATTGCGTCCAATAATCACCCAAACACTTTTAGCTTCTAAAAAGATAAATAAACCTTTACAACTAAGAGTATTTATATGCTTATATTACATCTTGTAAACTTGCCATTCAAAAAGTACTTCGTACATTCTTTTCGCAGTTGATTTGTTTAAATCATCATACTCAGTTTAATATGATAAATTAAGCAGAATGTGAGGAATCTATTAAAAAGCAGTGCCTGTATAATATAGGTTCCTAATGAAATAGACATGGTAGATGAAAAACCGTATCAGTAGCAGTAGAGAAAGACGTAATTTAGAAGCAGGAATTTAAAACACAATGGAATAAGGAAATGTACATACAAATGCATTAGCACCAAGGCCCAGATCACCTGGCTTAAATGCAATTTATTGACATTTCTAGAACCTGCTGAAAAATCTACCTTATTAATGCCAAGGATAGGATATAAATCTATCTCAGACAAGATAGTTTTGAATTGGATGTTTTCAACAACACTGATAAAGCTACACAAATTCATAGGGGGTGTATATACCCCCAGTCCCTCGCATCTTTCGAAGGTAATTAGCAGTACCATATTCCCACTAAACTTCTATATTCAATCATTTTCCTTAAACATTTTTGTTTCATTATTTGGTCACAATATCATGGATAGGACAAGAAAGGAAGACACAACAGACAGTTGTTTATGTCAAACCCCGCACAACATCTTTTTCTCCTTTTCAAAGTTTCCGATGTCAGGTCGAGCAAAGGCGCTTGAAGAGTGGAGTAGCCAGCGTACATCCGATAAGGGGGCTCTCGCATAATGGGTGGGGGCTTCAGGTCTGGTGTTCCGACATAATAATGCTCCGGAAACAAAATTGCTCCGTGATATATTTCGTCAAAGGTATAGGGGTTATGGTTAGGGTTATTTTTAGGGGTAGATGTTGGGTTAAGGTTAGGTTTTGTCCAGGGCTGACATTTAGAATTTGGTCAGTGTACAGAATTGAAGCTGAGTAATTGTTCCCAGAGTATGTGTTGAACAACAGCACGTTTTACCCACTGAAATAAATATGAATTAACAAGGGCACCAATTGGTGGGGGAGGGGAGGGGTGGAAGGGGTCCTTTCGTTCATTTTCTCTTTAACCTATTCCTCTCTTCACTTTTTATTTTTAATGGAAGGCTTGTATGGTAACCATTATTACACTTACATTTCCCGAAGAAGCCTGTGCATTTGTGCTATTTTTGTTTACTGTAATTCAAGCATTTTATGTTAACTAACTTTTTGACACTACAACATTTATTTCTGTCATCCTTTGTAAACTAAAAATTGAGAATGATCCTCCATGTTGGGTCTTAATCAACAAATTGAAATCGCATTTGAATTAGAAGTGTCATTGTTTTAGAATTAAATAGGGGTTTGGCGTCACGCACCATGTGCCCCCTTCAGCTACGCAATCATACACGGAGAAGCCACTTGCTGATCCAGTGGTTGTTTCGTGCTGTGCAGAAAAACAAAACATCATATTTTAATCTGATCACCTTCGGTTTATCACGGGAAACATATATACCGGATAACTTCATGCTTCTTGCCCCATTTCCCTCGTTGAAAACATCATTTTCCTGAAGAATTATTTTCCATTTCAAGTTGTTACAGTAAAGGGATACAATTCATAGAACTTGTTGCCTTACCTTTTTGTAATCCTTGAACGGAATGAAGATGATCTGTATTCTGATAATTTTGGGCTTATCATCTTAAAAAAAAAAAATCTAGTTGGGAAGTTTAGTTTCCTGAAGAATTGTTGTGCTTTTCAAGTTGTACTGGAATAAGACGTTTCTATACTTTGCTATAATGTTATAGTGAAAGGAAGATGATATTTTAATCCTTAAACAAAGTAGATAACTTCATGCTTATCCTTATTTCCCTGAAGTGAAGTCTTTTCCGTGAAGAATTATTTGCCCGTTTCAAGTTATACTTGGATAAATCTTATAAAACGTGTTGCCTGACTCTATTAGAATCGTTAAATGAAATGAAAATTATTTTTATTCTACCACAACCCGACTAATTTCCTGCTTGTCGGTTTGTGTGCTTCTTTGGAATTGATCTTCCCCTTTAAATGTTTGCCTTTTCAAGTTTTACCTAGATAACGACGTGTAGATGTAGTGCGTTGCGCTATCTAAGAAAGATGTAAGTTAAGTAAGAAAGAGTGGGCATGTAAAAGAGAATGTAAAATTGTGGGTGTGTGTGTTTTTGCGTGTATGAGAGAGATCTCGAGGATTGGGGCGCAAAATGAAAACAGAATTTGCACGCTTCCAAAACAGAAAATATGGTTAGAAACGACTGTTCTACTGTATTTATGAACGGGGATATATTTTGAAGAAAATAACTTCTGCTCGAAGTGACTATGTTATGATAAATGAGCGGATGCTTATACCACGCAATAACGCTGGATTTAGAAAGTGAATATTATAAAAAAATAAATGCAATTAAAATTGAAAATACAAAGTCATATCATGAATGTGGAAATGCAAAGAAGTATATATAAAAGGGGAAACGAATACCATGTTACCAAAAGAGAAGATAGGATTATCATTGGCAATTTAGGTGATCACAATTTATCTCAACATACTAATTTGAAGAAAACCTTTTACCAAGATAATGGGCATGATGACTACAAGAAATAAATCCTGCAAAAAAAACACATTAATAACAAACAAATGACTCTCATCAGCCCTTGCCCCGTAAAGAAGTTTATTTCGACTAATTGCGATGATAAATAAGTATGCGTTTTAACGGAAGAATTACAAATTGGGAAGAAATACACCACATGAAAATGTCGTGTATTCGTGTATTTTTTCTCCTTTTTTTTTGGGGGGGGGGCTATGTTTCCCTATCCCCATACCACTTGGAATAGTTTGTGACAGTTTATTTAGAGTGTTCTTGCATAATTTTACAAGGGAAATATCAAATAGAAGAATGAAAAGGGTGAGGCGTCTGGAAAGAAATCATCCGTAATCCCAACCCATGAGGTGCCATTACTACATACCGCGACATGTCAGCAGGTGTCGTGTACAAGAACTTTGGGTAACTTTTAAAACGTCCGAGCGAATAACGGTGAGTTGGGTAGGCCCCAGCGGGGACCTAGCCCGTAGAAATCCATGATTGCTGATACCTGATTCACCGATTTGAATAGGCCTACCATCTTGTTCTACCTTCGTAAGGAGAAGATTTCGTGGAATCTTGGTAAATTATTTTGTGATTTACACTCTCCATGATTTCACAATATGCATGAGATATTTTAGCACTGTACATTTTTTGCTGATACCTGATTCACAGAGTTGAAAGGCCTACCAACTTGTTTTATCATCGTATAAGGAGAAGAATTCTTGGAAGCTTCGTAAATTATTTTGTGATTTACACTCTCCATGATTTCATGATATGCATGGGACATATGAGCACTGTACATTTTTGCTGTTACCTGATTCACCAAGTTGAATAGGCCTATCATCTTGCTCCACCATCGTAAGGGGAAGATTTCTTGGAATCTTCGTAAAATATTTTGTAATTTAAACTCTCCATGATTTCACAATATGCATGAGATGTTTTAGCACTTTGCACATTTTTGCTGATACCTAATTCCTCGAGTTGAATAGGCCTACCATCTTGTTCTACCATCGTAAGGACAAGATTTCTTGGAATCTTGGTAAATTATTTTGTGATTAACACTCTCCAGGATTTCACAATATGCATGAGATATTTGAGCACTGTACATTCTTGCATCCATGTCTATTGCTTCCAAAAGAACGACAGATAACTTGCAAGGAATATTGAGACACATTGACCAAGTCAAGGAAACCTCTCTGCCCTACTAAACATTGCTTTTTACATGAACATGGGCCTCTTGCATAGAAAAAAATTGCGTTTAAACACAAATAAAAAGCTTAAAAGGCAAATGTCAAAGAGACACCATTACCATACGTCGTTTCTAGAGAGTCAAATGTCTAAGCTTTAAAAGTAGGAATAAGCTAAAGTGTAATTCGATATCATACACCTGCTTTTCATCCTTCTTTAGTGAACAATACCCGCAATACCGTCCCTTTTTGTTCGTGCATCGGGAATATCATGAATATATATTAAACAAAATCAAAATTCTTTAACAATATCTATCTATGTCTGTTGGCGAGCTACACACCTGCAACAATTGGGTGTCATGTTGAAGATTTATTTTTAGGTCTATAGATACCATGTAAGGTGTATTGTGGTAGATGTGTTTTGAACTGCAGTTGATTGAACACCAAGATGGATGTAATCCTAACCATACCCACCACATATCCCTCGGAGATACTGGAGGTGTCGTGGTACAGAGGTGCGTTCACTTGACTCTCATTACAAGAGTTTAGGGTTAGCATCCCAGCCCAAAAGTATTGTCCTTTGGCAAGACATTAAACCACATTCGTCACTCTCCGACCAAGTGTAAAATGGGTATCTTGAAATTGCTGGGGTCATAATAATTGCGGGAACCTAGGGTAGAACATTTTTGAAGCAGATGACGCTTCCCTTACAGGTGTAAAAAAAATTATTATTGTTATTATTATTATTATATTATCATCATTATTATAAGATCCCACTGAGGAACATTAAACACTAGTAAAATACGATTAAAACAACGAAAAACCAAACTGCATTTTTTAGAATGGATGCTTACGAGGAAGGTAGAATAATCGAAAAGAGATTAAAAAATCCTCAAGAAAGAACAAAACTCCCTATGACTATAATCTTTTTCTATTGCCGGAGTTCACGGGGTTGGTGAACGTCAGGATTTGGGTTCGAACCCACGCAGGCACTCCTTGTAATGCTGCTGCAAAAATATGTTTGGAGCCATAAATGCATTCACCCTGTGCTAAAGTATAATTATGATTAAACATCTGTCTTGCTCCTAACAGACATATTAAGAAAAACTTTCGTTTCCATGCAGAATTTCTATGATTGTTTTCTGGAATCTTAATGTAGCATCGAATCCATTTTTTGACATACCTGATATCAATCTGAAAGAAGCCGAACTTAATATATACCAATTATTGCTAGAACTCTATCAACGGCCTTCCGATAAATATTTTACAAAACAAAAATAAAACCAAAAATGTTTCAACGAAAATTGGTTCGGTAGATTTTTACTTATCTTATTTTTGTACAAATGTAATTTTCTACATCCAGACCAGCATTATGAAGTATATAATGTTTTGTCACAGTTACAGGAATATAATATGGAAGAAAATTCCATTGCACTTTTCAGTCTTAGTTATTCCAGATTTTACCTTGCAGTGGTAGCAAGTTTTGTAATGTGTGAGTATGATTTGATAAATGTTCTGCCGTTTTTTTAAACTATTCGCATTAGATTGTTTATTTCAACTGATGCTGACATTATTTAAGATTTTCATAAAATCATGCCATGAAGAGTAAGTTGTCCATTTAGATTAACGCAAGCGAGGAATTTGAGAACTTCATGTGTGTACGTGTAAAACCGTGAAAATTCATTCGTCACATTATATTATTAATAAGTATTTTAAGTATCATTTACCTGGTGCTTAATTTATTTTTTGGTATACTATATTTAGTTCGGTGTACTTAAAGAAGTCAATTTCAATTCTCTGTATATTTCTCTCCGACACACCATTGGGGTCGTTGGGTTACAATAACCTAAAGTAATCTAAACTAAACTAAATATTCTTAACTTAATAAATCTAAACTAAATAATCTTAACTTACTATAAACTAACTTAGCATATACTAAACTATTCTAAACTAAACCAATTTAAACTTAACGATCTAAACTAAGCATAACTAATCTTAACTGAACTACACTAAACTAAACTAATATATACGAAACTAATCTTAACTTAAATAAACTTAACTAATATATACCAAACCTTTCTAAACTTAACTAAACTAACATTTTATCTCTGATTATCTTGAATACGACAACGATAACCTTACAAAATTTTCAGGGAAATTAGGTGAGGGCTACGTGAGCTACTTTATTATTGCCTTACAAAGGGGCACTAGCGCATCGCCTTGGTTTCGAACCCGGGTCGACTGCTCTACCAACTGAGCTATCGCGCCACCATTGAGTCGCTTTATGTCATTACTTCATTTCAATACAATAATCTGATAATACTACATGATTGTCAATACAGATTTACACCATAAATCGAAACAAAATTTAAGATGACAACGCACATGACACAGTAAAACAAGAACGAACTTAATTGAAATCACAACAAAACTTAAGAGTAGGATGACAATTTTTAATCATCACTTCTTCTTTGAAAGGTGTAGAGGGTAAGCTACATTGATGCCCATAAGGTTGGAATACATTTTCTTACCTCTTTACATTACAAAAATCGTGACAATTTGATTAAGTCTTAGTAAATAAAGTTTATATCTTCTCACAATTTATTGATCAAACTTTATTAATCAATCTTCATTGATCAGTCAAGTTATGAGAAGATAGAAATGATGTTTATCAAGAATAAATCATATTGCCAAAATCATTCCATAAAAAGAAGTAAGGAGAATTTATTTATTCATACTTTATTGGCAACAGTGAAACACTGTTCCCCATTCCAAATGGTCATTGATTTTTTTTTTTAATAATTTTTATATCTGCTTAATATTACTGCGATGCTTTGAAATTCATATTTATTTTATAAAAGTTGAGTACAGATTTAAAGGGTTATACCTAATGATAGAAACTATGTTGCTTAATCATTGTTTGCATGAGCTAAGACAAATGCGGATTTGTGTTATTTTCACGATCTCCTGCTACTAAAGCATTCCAGTGTTCACACCTTGCTTTTTTAATCACTAGGTTATATCAAAACCTGAAAGCTATTACATGTCAACAAATGATTTACATTCTCCATTAATCTTCTATTGATAAAATATATGAACACTATGAATATTCAAAAGGGCTGGAAAATGTATATACAGTCATTAACAAACATCTGAAATCGCGTCAATGATGAATAATTGATTTTAGATCTTGGCTGTGACTTGTTCTATTTATATGACATTGATTGTTGTCATGTACATTTTCTGCAATTTATTTAAGTTAGTATTGTCTGTTGGGAGCCAGGGGAGTACAAATAATCAAATAATTCCCCTGGCTCTCAACAGAGAAATTAAATTATATTACATTGTTATATTATTTATGTTATTTGTAGTTATTTGTCTATGATATGTTAATGTATATGTTATACAAATGTGAGCCGTAAGACGATTTTTATGCCTTCATTTTACTCTGTGCATGACAATAAAGAAATTCAATTCAAACTCAATTCAATTCAATGTGCTAGAACGTTTCATTTGATCAACAATTTAGATTATCAAAAAATCTAGTACAACAAAAGAAAGTTATATTATGTTGTTTAAATTATGAATCTACGTCATTCTATGCAATATATTTGTTAAAGTTCTTTTGGTTTGCATCACTTTTATAAATTAATAACGTAATAGAAACCACGTGTGTCTGACATATGAAATTAATGGATGAACCAAACAATTCTCATTTTCTGTGGATCTCACCAACGATGATAAATGACATTGAAAGTCTAGACGGATGCTTTTATATGGCATTGAACATTTGGTAAAAGGGCGTATGATACTTTGTAAAAGGGCGTATTGTAATTTCTAATTATCTATCCAAATCGCCTGTTAGTATAGGTGTCAATCTTTTTAGGGGGTGGCTGCCAAGAAAGTTATCAACTGTTTCCTCCGTCAGTCTAAACAAAAGAATCACCTGACACCCCTTTCCAAACAAATTTGTAGAATTACTGTGAGAGCTTTATAAATGCTACTAAAACTATTTTCTCATATCGTATTGTATTGAAAAACTTTCGAGCGCTATTGCATTGTCCAAATAATTATGAGAACGTACTTAAACGAAAAGGATAACAGAAAAAATCCTTTGCTTGAAAAAATTTATTTAGGTAAAATAATTACAGGGAAAAATTGTGACAAAGAGTGGGTAAGTGTATGTGGGTGATGATGAGTTTGCTCGGGTATTAATTATGATGTTAACATATATGAGCCTTTGAATAAATTGATATTTAGTCTATTTGGATATTGAATCAACTAAATGTTCATAATTTGATATTGAGAGAAACAGAGAAGAAGAATAAAGAACAAAAATATGAAGAAACCTTGAGGAATAAACGTGCATTGTGAAAGATAATGTGTATATAATATGGACACTTAAAACGTACGGTTTTTAATCGTTTGGATTTTGTTCCGGTATCATGAAAATTTAGTTTTGATGGTTTGAGTTTTTATAGTAAATTTCTTCTAGTACCATAATAATTAAATATCTTCTACACAGTATACCCCTTTTTAATTCTTAGTTCAAATGTAAATTTGTTTATTTTTTCAACACAGAAAAGGAATAGACAAAATAAGTAATTAGGCGAACAAGATTAATGATGGCTTCATTTATATCATCATTTAAAGTGTTACAACCAATTTCATTTTGTTAAAAAGTGGGGCAGGGGACAAAAAACAAAATCCTAAGCTGAAATTTCTTCGGATTTTATTTATGTTAAAAAAGAGAGTGTGCTGGAAAGAAAAGATCTAAAAATAAAAATGACGTAAATGCTGACTTTTTGTGGCCACTAGCCGAGTAGATGATTGACTTGCACACGCCCACTTAATTAGATTACGGAATTAATTAGTGATTAGTGATGACTACACATCAATTATAACTACTATTTCGTACATATTTTTCGAAAGAAAGGTCACTAGGGAGAAAAAAACCTCATGAGATTTTCTACGGTAAGCCTTTTAAAAATAGGTTCTTTGTTTCTTTGTTAAAATAGAGCTACAATAAATAATCTAGCCACGGACAAAATTAGATTAGGCACTAAATACATGTATCCATTCAAAATGATATCAGCTCATGAGCACGTGGGTGGTCAATTTTCTTGTGTTTCAGAGAATCTGCTACAGTTTTGAAAAAAACATCTTTGGAAGAAAGCAGGAGATGTAATTTATATCTTTAAGAAAAGGCAATTAAAAAAAAACACCACACGATCCCACTTACTTTGCAGAAATTAATAGGGCAATTTCGAAACCCAATTCTATTTTCTATAGAAATCTTATTCGGATTCCCAAATACGTCATTGTCATGTTAGAACATTTCTGAAACATGGCTGATGGAAAAGGATATTAAACGTGCCGTGTAAACTGACTTTTCGGAAGGCTTTGCAATCGTATAACAAGTCTTTGTAAAGATGTTGAAAAAGAATTGATATTTCGTCCTATTTTTGACCCTCCCCCCAGTAAAAAAAGGAAAGAGAGAAGAAATTAGAATTTCAAAAAGGACGTTGAAAATAGGCATTGCAGTCGTTAGGAAACGAAATACAATAAACCACATTGAAAATAAAACAATAAGAAAGAAGTATATAGTTCAACAGGATACTACTCTAGTCTTGCAATGCATTATGGGGAATAAGGTCCACTCTGTCAAAGGTTGAAAAATGTAAGGATAAGTCAGAGCAAAGTGGAATTCGATGTATTCGTTAGTGTCGACTGCGTATATGAATTTAACGTCGCAACTTAAATATATCATACACAACGCAATATATATTTTAAGATTATAGATTAAACACACGTTGATCGTATCCAAATGTTAAATTGCAGAAGTGGTTTTGCTGTTTGTATACAAATTTTGCAAAGTCATTTTTAGCGCTTCTCTCACGCAAATTGGCAAGTTGAAGTATTATTGGCCTAGATGCCCTAGGTTCGAATAAGTTTCTACTTTATTTTACTTAAATGCAATCATCAAAGAGCTGCCCCTTTTGTGATATTTTATTCTGTTATACCTTGAATTGGTGTAAGTGGGAAAAATATGAAGTATATCTCCACATTAATACATATTTTTGTCCTTCGTATGTGATCTTCTCGTAAAATCAATTCCTAGTGTCTGAGGGGGGGGGGGAATTAAGCCGTTCCAATAAAATTCCATAAAAGAAGGCTATGATTCAATTATTTTAAACACAACATTTACGTGAAAATAGTCACGCATTAATTTTTGTATTGGTTCCTATAATTCTACCGAAACATTATACAATCTATTTATGAAGGTACTGTCAACAATAAATGAACTGTCGGAAAATAAACAGACGTTTTCATCTCGCTGCATTTCCTATATGTTTGCTTTATCCTTAAATCAATCGACTTTGCTCATCATTGAATTTAAGATTAAAGAAAACTGTGACAAAACAGCTCTCACGTTTTTTAACCAAAAAATGCACTAAATGCCAAATCAAATGAAGAAGCTCTTTCAAATGTCAAACTATATCGATTTGATAAGAGGTTTTTGTGTCTGTATTTGAAAAAAACCTTTTACTGCTTTAGAATTAGATTTCTAGTTTTTTATCAGGCCTTAAAGTAGTGTTTGACAAAATCATATGTCATGATATGGCGTACATAATGCATTTTTGAAACATGGTAAACTGGATTTTCGAAGGACTTTCTAATAACTGCAATACATTCTGGATTTTATGTCTTAATTGGATATTGTAGTGTTATAAATGTGCCACAGACTGTGTTATTATTCAAAAGGAAAACGATCAATAAGGCTAAACATTTTAGGTCATAGGAGTATATATTTCATCCTTATACCCACTAAATTTAAAACCCAATAGAGTAAAAAAAAAAAAGCTTTTTCCTTTTCAGATCGGACTGATATTCATCTATTTGTGCAAGTGCGACTACAACGCAAACATATATCATGACATTCACCTACCTGTAATGGCGGCAGTCCGCCTATGCGAAGATCCACAGCTGTCTGCTGGCAATGTCAACGACAGCCCTACATGAACCGGCGCCATTTTGTTCGCTAAATGTCATGTCGCCTTAGAAAAGTCTTTAGGGTGTTTTTTGTACGCTCTCCCCATTTACACTGAACTTGTTCATACCAGTTATGTATATTTTCAAAGTGATACAGAATGTTTTGCTAAATACTCAAAATGATGTTGGAGAAAGAGATCATCGAGCAATAGTCACAATATGAATGCCTCCAGTACACAAGACAGCTCGTCAGAATTTACTCGCAAACGCAGTCAGTTCGTCGCCAGAGTTCAGGCGTGTCAGAACAGTTCACATCCGTCGGCGTTCAAGTCCTTCGACGTGCATTTTCACAGCAAGATATAACACATCTTCCTCGATACCACGTTAGGTATATAAGGAAAAAGATCTATCAGCAGAATGAGGATTGTCTATGAAAAATATGTTCATGTTGATTAAATGCCAAATATTTGACAAATTTAGAGTTTCAGTCTACAGCTGCCAGATTCAGTTCCTTCCAAAAATAGAACAAATCACGCATAAGGAAATTAATCCTAGTATCACCTCATCTTTTAAAGTCAGCTTTGCTATAGTGATATAATGCATTCATACTCACTTAATAATCACTTATTACTTAATAATTCAAACGGTTGCGCGGTACACATAGACAGCGAAGGTCTAGGTTAAACTCCCCCGCGACTTTCCGGGTCGTCGCTCACAACCAACCGATGTTTCGGGCGCGTAACCCACTCTCTGATGCATGCTCCGAAAAGTTTGAATTTCATATGTTAACCAATGCCGGAGCTTTTGTAATTGATGTGGAATTCCCGCTCTAGACCCTTCATCCAATCAAGTGCTTTCCCGCCTTTTTTCTTCGCCATCAAGTCTAAGAATTTGAAGGGAGAAACGTAGAAAAATAAAACCCAGAAAGAGTAGGACAGAATGTGTGGTGAAATATTCGCTGGTTCCGTTTGAAAGAGAAAAAACATGCTTTAAAAACATCGTACTGCCGCATTGCCTTTGCGGAAAATGCACATTAATGCATAATAGAAGAGGCATACATCACCGTAGCCTCCTAAATCATACTCGAATAATTTAATATCAAGGTACAACTTGAACTGTTTCGTGAAATGTGCACGAGTAGAACCTTTCCTGAATTCGCAACTCTGTCATGACCATTAACCTGTCTGTTTTACGATATTTTAACTGATTTTGATCTCCTGGAAAGCATTTTGTCCCTTTTTGATTGAGTCGGTAATTTCATGGTCAAATAATGAATATTCCTATCTTAAATTTGTTGTCAAAATGTTTCAAATAAAGACTATCCACAAACACGTACGCTGCAGACTACACGATAAGAAGGCAGACAATGAAATACATAAAATTTGTGCTGCTTCCATTCAGACATTTTCATTTCAACATTGATTAATGGACTGACTCGAGATTGAGATGAACCAGCGAACGGGGCGGCGGGGGTAGTTTCAGTAATCTGAGAAATTAGCGGCTAAAAATAGAGCACGTATTCGCTTAAAATCGTCCATGCATACGACGCTTAAGTGCACAGGTCTGGGGGAGCAACTACCATATTTGCTCTGCGGTGCAATGAATTAGATTTTATGCTGAAAAAATAATAAAAATGGTACATTAAATAAATTGTATGTATTATCACCATCCGGTATAAGTGTTAATTTCTATAACTGTTAAATAATGAGATCGAAATCGTAAAGATGTACATTTATTAATTATAATTGTAGTATGATATATCCTGATAATTCGGATATAAGTTTATATGAAGAAAGACTATCATACTATATGTCCTTATCTCAACATTGCACATTGTTTGACAAATTTGAAAAGAAGAAAAGGGCATTTTAGATATTGAAATAAAACAAAAAACTCTCGGATATGCAGTACATGAAAACAATTATAGCATCAACTTTTAATAAACGTAACGATTATACTACACCAAACAGAAGGGAAATTGATAGACAGTACTTTTCGTTACCTTACGATGTCCACTAAAACCATAAAAAATGTTTAGATTTTAGATACTGAAAAGTGGAGGATAGAGCAATTCGTGTAACCCCCCCCCCCTCACTTGCCATAGACAAGACCTATGCCCGAATCCGTCCAAATAGAATGACCACTCGAATTATGATTAGTTATTATGTGGTATATAAGGTGGTATATACACATATAACGAAAATAATGAAAAAGACAGTTAATGAGGTTAACACCATATGTGTTAAGTTTGTCAATAAACCAATAGATTTTAAATCAGGACAAGAATATAAAAAAGAATAAATCTGGTTATTGCCTAGGAAAGAATCCTCCATAATCTCAACGTATTTTATTTGTTTCGAGATGAGTATCATAATGCAATGCATTTAAAATACATATATTTTGAATGCTTGAAAGTATGTACGTGTCTAAATTTTGATGTTACAATACAACAATATGAATTTAAACGCCGTTTCAATTTTGTCAAAAAAGGGGCCGGAAGCTGTGGTTCGACGCGCGCACACACTTACATACGCACCACACACAGGCTTAGCCAAGTCCAAAATCACCGACACCCGCCCCACAGCCTAACACGTTTTGCCATCTCTCGAAATTTGGATAATCATTTATCCAGCTACTTATTAAATTTATTTTTGTAATATATTTATTCCTTTATTCATGGTAATAAAACAGGGAATGGTAAATTAAACAGAAGAAAAATACATATGTAAAGAAAGGATCAAATGCATTTGTCAGTTGTCATACTTTAAGGACACGAAAAGTAATGTTTCGAAAACAAAACAAAATAGGTTGTTAATTTTTTCAATAAAATGTTTTGATACGCCTTTGGAAAAACATATATTCATCGAAAGCATGAATGGAAAGTCACAATATCTGACGCAAATACCTTTATATGGAGGTAGAAAGGGATGGTAGCTGTTCAAGGTCTTTCATTCAAATTAAACAATGGCTACCACGTAATACTGACTTTTTTAAATCTTAAAGTGAAGATAATTGAAAGGACAATGTCATCCACACTGTAACATAATGTAATGTATGCAAGTGTTAGTATATATACATAATATCAATTAATGTTCTCCTCTAAGCATTCCATATGTTTTCAACCTTAGCAGGATATCATCTAGAGAAGGAGGAGGAGGTAGAGGTGGAGGAGCGAGTGGATGAGGAGGAAGATGTTAACAAGGGGGGAGGAGGAGTTTGTGGAATATGAATCACAAATTTCTTTGTCTGTTAATTTTGTTTCAATAAATTTTGTAAAATTACCCCCTTTATTTCCCCTTTGTCTATTTTGCTTGTATTTTATGTCCACCTTGTTCAATTAATTTATTCGACAATGTTTTAATATTGCAATTCTTCATGCAAATATGAAAAAAAATATTATTAAAACTTGAAAATTCAAATAAACGCCTCCCTCAATTTACTGTTTATTTGACCGAAGAAGGCACTTTTAAAGTGTTTAATTAGCACTGGGATGTAAATATGTTAGTCTACTCTCTGATAGATATAAATGTGAAAAAGACAGACTAAATATTTAGAGATAGGTGAACTTAAATCACTAAATTAAGAACCTATTGAAAATATATTTGCGTTGCTAAAATAAGGAAAATTAATATGAAATCAGATTAGTGCGTTCAAGAAAAAAAAAGTGACGCTCTCATGAAAAAGGAATCCCTTGACTGTTTGTCATATTATTTGTCATGATTTATGTTCATGCAAATACAAAGTCCATGCCAAAATATGAAGTGCTCAATTTCAGAAGGCGCCAAATACTCTTTTCACCGAATTTTAATTTTAGATAAATATGTAGATCCGACACATGAAATCAAATTGCCACATATTGAACTTTAAAAAGAATTGTTTACAAATTCAGGTTTCATTTCAAAATGGACAGAAACCTTACGAAAAAAAATACGATATTTGGAGATATAATGTAGCTACCGGTCCAGACGATCAGGGCGAAATTTCAATAAATTCAACTTATACAAATATTTGTAACGAATATTTTTGGATTAAGCTCCTTTTTTAAGGAAACATTCTAAAACGTTGATTGCACAAGAAAAGCGATAAATAAAAGTTTTCTATATATGATTTGTATATGAAAAGTCGATACAATATTCTCATGAATTTTCATGTCTTTAATATATTTAGAAATTTGTATGTGTTTCGCACTGAATATAAATCGTTAAAGTGATTAATGTGTAAAAAGAGAAGGTCGACCGCAGATTTATTTAAAAAGGGAGTATATCCACACAAGTTTAATTTAAAAGAAATATGAAAAAAGATAATCCATGGCTACATTTTGTGTAGAGATAATAAAATTGATGTTAAGCAATATCCCCTATCGTATATCTTAACAGAGGGTATAAATGACCAAGCGGTGAAATTCAAAATCCGTGATTCACTCGAAACGCTAAAAGTGGATTTAAGTCCTCGTGCATTCACACTCTTTATATCACAACCAACTCTTTTCAAGTTCACAGGCTAGTCGTATTCATTGTGTTAAGCAAGCACGTGCGGCATGTTTATCTTTGCGGGTACCCTGGTCCTTTTGTTTGCCTGAACAATGGAACAGACTTTAACCAGACAAGGCGACAAATAAAAACAATTTGGGAGCACCCAGACCCATTCGCGTTTCGTGGCTGAATTTACGAGATAAATCATGAGGTAGTAATATTTGTAGGCCACGTTGTGACGCTTATGGAAGGGTTTATGTACAAGGAGGAGGGTGGAGGCTAGGAGAGAGATAGAGAGAGAGAGGGGGGGGGGGGTGTTATACCACAAGAGCATAAACTTCTTTATTCACGTAATACGTGGATGTGTCCTTGTCTTTTTGTCGTACACATCCGTCTGCCAAACGAGGCGAGAGGCATATTCCACGTTATCTAAATAAAATTTCATATTCATATATATCATTCAAATATATAATGGCAATATATAAACATATATAAATGTATAATATATACAGTGCCGTAATGAGGAAAACCTTTCGGGGGTCAGGAAAAACAAATCCTTTTCACCACAAAGTAGCGTAATGCAGGGGCGGCGGAACCTCTTCCAAAATAGAGACGGTGGCACCAACAAAAATGGACACTTTCCGGAAAAAAGGGACAACAACAAAACTACACCAATTTAAGACTTTGGTATATACCCCTACATCGTCATGATTGTGATTACAATACCAGGGATGATACCAATATCTGTTTCTTTCTTTACGGGGTACAAGATACTGCTCAACTCAGCAACATACTTTGCAGTTGGTTGTGATGGTCTGAATATTAATATTCGAGCGAGCGAAGCGAGCGAGCAAATTGTTTAGATTTGTGAGGTCCCAGTGCGAAAAATTAAATCTTATCAAGAAGTCCCCCAAAAGAAAACCTGATCAGCATTAAGGACAATCTAATGAAGTGAGATTGAAAAATTCTTTTATAAGTAATATAATTATAACATCTCCAAATGCGAGCGAGCGTAGCGAGCAAGTTCAAGGGAAATTAAAGAAAAAGGGGCTCTTGGTCGCCTTGAATTAGGGGTGATTGTTATGGAGAAAAGAAAAGTAGGCACCTATTAAAAGGGGGAAGGACAGTTATATGAAAAGAAAAGGTGCTCTTGCCAAAGTAAAAAGGGCAATTATCAGAGCCTTAATCGGTGAAATTTGCACTTTTGGACCTGAAAAGGGACACTCATCAGAAATGAAAAATGGCACTTGTGAGAATGAAAATGGGGAATCTGTTGAAGGAAAAGGGCACCTATCAGATTTTAACAAAGGCATTTATCAGATATTAAAAGGGGCATTTTGCAGGGTGGAGGGGCTCATATAAAAATGAGAAAGGGGCACTTATAAGAAGAAATATGGTACTTATTATAAAGGAAAAGGGGCACTTTAATATCAGACTTGAGGTGAAAAGTGACATTTAAGAGAAAGTAAAGGGAGTTCTTAGTAAGAAGGAAAAGGGAAAGGGGCACGAGTCAAAGTAAAAAAAAAAGGGCAAACATATTAGAGGTGAAAAGGGAACTTCTTGCACCTGAAAAGACGTACTCATCAGAGATGAAAAGAGAGCAAAAGAACAGTTATTACAAAAGAAAAGCGGCACTTGTCCTATGTAGAAAGGGGCTTCTTTTTTTTGGAGGGGGGGAGGGGAGGGGGTACCTGAAAAATGAGGGGCACAATTCCCCCTCTCCACCGGAAGAGCCGCCTCTGGCATAATGGGCAAAAATAAGAGAAAAAGCCGGAAAATCATGTAATTTTAGCAAAATGTGTAATTACAGGTATTTAATTAGAAATAAACCACGTTTGAAATTTATTTGGGGGTCAACTACCCCCAAGCCCCACCATCACCATACACCAGTGAATATATATATATGGTTTTTAGATGTATCATTTCGGATTTCATATAACCTGATTTCAAAATCTGTGGGTTTGTGAGTTTGTGACCACATGATAACTCTCCATAACCGTCCATTACGCTTCTGTATTGGGGTTTGTATTTCATTATATATCTTTCTATTTTCTCAAACCCAGTTCTCACTTTGTTATTGCCTGCAATTCACGATAATGATCTTTATAGCTACAACTATATTATTTTGTATGTATTTGTATAAATTTACTTTTTTATAACTGTATTTCTTTATTTTTACTGAAAATGTGGAAATAAATTCAATTTAATTCAATTATTACGCAAATATAAAGCACATTGGATGTTCGAATTGCCCACATAGTACCAGTATTACCTTTAACCTTAGTACTGCTGCCCATATGTGCCGATAGCATTCAAGGAAAATAAATAACCAGGTACATGTACGTATTTATCACACATGGATGGAGAGTGGTAAATATAGATTATATCCTTGACAAAATGCATTAGTGCTGCGGCGGGACTCGAACCGCGAACCTCTTGATCCACAGTCCTCTGACGTATCCACTAAAACACAACACCACTACACTACTCCATCTTCTAATAAAGACTTCAAGTTTCAGTTGTTCCTTCTCTTTCTTTCTCTCTGTCTCTCTCTCTTTTATTTTTCTTCTTTGTTTTGCTATGCAATGCATCAATGTGGTTAACATTGTTAAAATTATAGATTAACATTTGGTGGGTGATATTGTTTAACAAAGAATGGTTTCTGTGTTGGTTAGCAACAATTGAGATATAAGTATCATTGCGGACCAGCACCATTTACGACTTCAGTGTTCTTTTTGCCGGTTTCCTCATTCATAAGAATAATTGTATTTTTTGTAATGTCGTTTGTATCTTCTTTACCTATCTGTAAATATCAATGTTATTCTTGTATCTTGTTATATGACGAATGGAATAAAATGAAATGAAATGAAGTAGATTGTGGGTATCTAGTGTTCTTTTTTTACCACTACTTCTACAACTTCTTCTTCTGTTCTACAACTACTATTACTACTACAATTACTACTAATACTACTTCTTCTACTGTTACTACTACTACTACTACTACTACTACTACTACTATTACTACTTCTACTTAACTATAACTACTACTACGACTACTAAAATGTATATTACTATTTCTGTTATTACTACTTCTACAACTATAATACTACTAATACTACTAATAACAATGATATAGCGAGATGAAATCGACTGTTTTCAATCTACTTTTCAAAACCTAATGACAATCAACATTGGCGTAGCGTACGCTGGTGTTCGTTAGCTGGAGGGCCCCAGGTCTTACTGAACACGGTGAAGGAAATGCTAAGTAACAGGTCTAACTGTTGGACGTACAGAGGGTCTTTTTCACCCACATTGCATGGCGCGAGTCGGAGGGAAGCTGTAGGATATCCATTGTAAAATAAATTGATATAAAATCGAGTAACTGTCCTTTGTAAATTTTAAGAAAGTAAATTATATCTATTAGTCAAAGGGTTCTCGATTCAACACATATGCAGAAACGTCTGTCATTTTATTCATGTATTTTTGTCTATTGTTTTAGTCGAAATGTCGGCGACAGTTGTGTTTAGCCGGGTTAAAGCCCTCATGCAATTTGTTTGGGCCGGGAAAATGCCTAAATAAGGCATTTTTTAATATTTTAAAAATATTTTGTCAGTTATCTAAAAGTTCCACCAATAGGTTCTAATGATATGATTTTGGTAAAATTATCGACCAAGCATGTAATTGAATGGTTGGCTGAATTACTTGTGTGAGCCCTTGACAGTGAAGTTATTGGGGAGTTCTTGGAGTCTTCATTTTATATTTTATATCCCTCTCCCCTATCTCCTTCTTTTATTGTTCATAATTCGATGGATGGGGGGGGGGGGATGTGGGGAGTAGGAACCCCCGCCCGTAAACCAGAAAGATGATTTTTGACAAATTGTACCCGCATGTCTGATGGCAATGTCTGCTTATAAAAGTTAAAGCGATTAAAAAACAGACAGTATTCATTACATTATTTCTTTGTTCAGGTACGCATTTACTAATTGAATTATGTATTTATGTGTTCATACATTTATTAATTTGTTACTGTATTGATACAATTAATTTGTTTAATATAATTACTCATTTCAATCCATTTTTGTTTTCATTTTTTTTTTTTTGGGGGGGGGGATGCTAAAGGTAGTTGTAATTTCTTTATTTAGAAAAATACATTAGCCCCTCTCGATTCTTCGCCGGTGTCCCTATGTCACAATTTCAAACACAAATTCTGTCTTGAAAGTGCATCAATATATATTTCTTCAAATTGCCATTTTAATAGGACAACAGTTCCGGGCAGAACTCTTTGCTATACATTTTAATTTCTGTCCTCATCTTGGTTTCGTTGTAGAAATGATCAGAAACATGCAATTCATTTGAATTCGTTCAGACTGAGGTTTAGTTTTGATTACAGGTGGATGTTTCACAAAGATCCTTAGTCGAACTTAACTCTAAGTTGGACTTAAACATTATGGAGAGCCATTTGTAGCCTTAAAATAAAATATATTCAAAATCAACATATTATGCATTTTAAAATAAGTTTTACAAAATATTTTCAAATATGCTAACAGCTTTTCATAATTGTTAAGTCAGAATTAGAGATAATTTCAACTTAGGATTTTTTGTGAAGCACCCCCAGGTCTGCATTTAGGGTGGATCAAGCACAGGGTACATCCCAAGAACTTACGGTACCCCATTTCTAACATACCAAACTAACAAATATGAAATAATGATATTTCCATCTCTGGGAATCTGAGATAACTACTTTAAAGAAGAAAATGGAGATACTTATGGTTTTTTTTAAACAACAACAACAATCTGCCTGTCAAGTGTTGAATGAAAGGTAAATTACATACATATATATATTGATTATATATAAAAATGTGTAATACAAACAAAGATAATAAAGTCACAAACTTACTACACGTATTATGTATTCATACAAAACGCCTTTATACATAGATAGTACTCAATAGATAGAACTTTTTCGTAAACTTGGACCTCCTACAAGGTTATCCTCCCTACATTTTTTATTTTTTTATTGAGAAACATTCAAGCAAACTAAGTTATGTTTCATAATTGTAAGTGAAAGGATGGTAACGTTAATAAAAAAGTTACCACCGGCTAAGCAGGACGAACTATCGGGGACGATTCGGGTTAACAAGAATCCTGTTAGCGCTCAAAATCTGCAAGAATGCAAGAACAGAAAACTAACAAAATAATCTTTAAAACAAATTACCCATTTTCAATGGCCACACTAGTATACAAGATCATTTTCCTTAAAATAATAGTTCCACATCACAACTACATATATTTTCTTTTTATTTGTTTTAACATTTATTTCAGACTTGTGGGATGGAACACACTTTTCAGCACGAGTGCTGTTTTTCAAAAGGGTTTACAATATCTAACTAGTTACTTTTGTAATCGGTCAAATCCAATCACTTTCACTGAGAACCAAACAGTTAAATCTAACTTAAAACTTTGAATGTCCCCTATTTCTAAGCAATGTTTTTAATAATAACCAGTGTGCCATTTACTTCATGATTCAAACATTTCAGCATGCTATTCACTTACTGTATTTAGATTGATCTTAAATCTCCAAAGTGACCGTTCTTGTTATTATTCTTTCGGTTTTGCTTTTATTTTTCTGTGCTCGTACATTATTATATTTTTTATTTCATTTGTATTTGGGACCTTGTCTCTTGTCAGTTGAGAGTAAAATATTCCTCTTCTTCTGGTAGAGGGGCTGGGTATTTTGCATGTAACTTCTTTGATTTTCTACCACTGAAATAAAGATGGCTTGCAGAATATATGTAGAATGGGGATACTTTGAGTTGTGGCGTGCGCCTGTAATCCAGCTAAAAGTGGAAGTTACAAACTGATTCAGCCGAGGACGCAGATTCGAAGCTGAGTCACATCTTTCGGATGGTGACGTTTAAAGGTCGGTCTCCAGACGTAAATTATCATATCTGATTGATACACGTCGGTAAAAACCCAATACACAAACACACACACGTTCTGTAAACAGTTTAATAAATATTAAAGATAAATGCATCCTTCGAGGTGAGTGCTTTATATTTAGGGTAAGGTTCGAGATACGAGTTATAGGCCTCAGGCGCACAAAACAGATATGTAGTCAACAGCTCTGAAAAAAAAAATTGCCCGTTTGAGTATTCAAGTGTTTATTGTAAATTTATATTCATGTGCGTTGAATATGTTTCATTAGAGAAAGATAGAAACGAAGAAATATGAATTTCCATGTCCAAAATTCTCAAAAATTAAAAAATTCACATTTTATCATATGAAGATATACATTTACACTCGATAAATGTTAGTTAAATGTTCCATTATTTGGTTATAACGGTAAATCGATGTTTTTTGGAAAAAAATTATCCTTCAGTCGCTAATTTTGACCTAATATTGTGTTAGATCTTAACCAATCAACATGTATATTTCCGTTTTACTCCAAACTGAGTGAAACTTTTTACGCATGTGAATGTAGAGCTAATAGTGTGGTACTGTATGTCACTGAGACAGCTCCCGTAGGATTTTTGTGCCAAAGTTGATTTTTTTTTGGCTGTTTTGGTTTCAAAAGGGTCCCAATCGACCAAAAATGATGGGGTTCAAATTTTCAGATCCCTCCTTCATTTCCTGGGGGTCCTAGACCAGGAGCCAGTGGGGGTCAACCTAGCTGGGAAGGACACCAATTTTTGTAAAGATCGCATAGCTCCACATAAAAAATTGACCGTCTGGCATGTTTTAAGTGGTGGGTGTGGCCAGGGGGACGCCCCCACCAAAAAAGTGTCACTTTTGACGACAAAATAGTATTATGTAAATACTATTTTAAGGAAACCTTGAACCACAATGAGTTTGGTGTCATATGAAAGAGAGTTAAATTATCTACATAACTGTCAATGCCAACATTTCCTGAAACATCCCAGAGTACAGGAGAAGAACTTATCAATTGCACTCAGCGCTCTAAATCCTTTGAACTTTCTGCAATACTAAATGTCTAATCACTTTTGTCCAGTTAATATACCGATATACTGGCAAAAATCATAGGAATATCTACAATAAAGCACCTTTTTGGCTCAAAATTTATATTTCACACACTACATCACTCATTGAAATTGATATCAGAATGAAGGTATTTTAATTATCCATCGTTTGACACCACATACATGGTGATTAGAGGTTTTAGTTCAAAGTTATCTTTAAAATTCGATGTAAACACACCAAGCAGGTCCTTAATACACTAATGCACGTATATGCATACAGCTATTACACACGTAGGCAAAAATGTTGTTTTTGTGGATAAAAAATCAATAACTTTGGATTGCTATAACTTTTTATTGAAATGATATATAAATCTCTCCCTCGCACAAGATATTGTCGTTGTACATAAGCAAATTCCTGGAAAGTTATGAAAAAATGCAATTCTCCAATTTTGATATATGGAAAATAATGTTTTTTTTGTACAATTACATTTTTCGAAAAAAATCATGTTTTTTACTTAAATTTGCGATGTTAATTAATCCCGAATTCTTTGAAATTGGTATCAAAATGTAGATAATTTAACTCTCTTTCATATGACATCAAACTCATTGTGGTTCAAGGTTTCCTTAAAATAGTATTTACATAATACTATTTTGTCGTCAAAAGGGACACTTTTTTGGTGGGGGCGTCCCCCTGGCCACACCCACCACTTAAAACATGCCAGACGGTCAATTTGTTATGTGGAGCTATGCGATCTTTACATCTGTGCTCATGAAAATTGGTTTCCTGCCCAGCTAGGTTGACCCCCACTGGCTCCCGGTCTAGGACCCCCCCCCCCCCCACCCCCAGGAAATGAAGGAGGGGTCTGAAAATTTGAACCCCATCATTTTGGCCAATTGGGACCCTTTAGAAGCCAAAACAGCAACAACAAAAAAAAATCAACTTTGGCACAAAAATCCTACGGGATTACATACCGTACCGCACTATAAGGTGGCCACGAGTCTATTTCTTATATTCAGTATATCTTTTCATTCTCAGCAAAGTTTTGGTCATTATTTTGCTAAAAAAGTGCGAAATCAACATTCACGTCTGTTCGGCATTATTTGTATATGCAAAGCAGTGAATATGTAGTTCACTACCCCTTTTTACGTTATCAAAGCTCACCTTTGCATAACTTCAGCTAAATATTAATTAAACAAAAACCTCACTCGGGCACACACCAAATAATGTACAATTTTGTTTTCAATTTGAAAAAAGAAAGAAATCAAATTTGACGTCACGCCCCCAATCCCAGCAAATATTACACAAACGGTTTGCTCGACGCCACGCCCTACGCACCCTAAATATGGCGCACAAGAAGTAACGGTGTAGGTTTTTTCCCCAATTGTGGTCTTCAAACTTTCTGCAACCCCCTCCCTTTCATGCACCTACTTTGTTTTATACAGGGTTGCCCATAAGAAAACAGAATAGCATACTTCAATGCTAACACACAGGATACGAGAATTTGCCAATTTTTAAAAAAGTTTTTCATCCTTTTTAAATTGCAGACAATTGTTTTGGTTAAACGATAATACAGGCATGCAATAGCAGTGCTCCTTGCTTAAAATAATCTAATATTGTTTATTTTCAGAAATGGTATTTTGCCTGGGCTTTGGGGAAAGCTGTATTAGAGGTCAGATTGAACACAGTCACACACACACACACACACACATAATATTCAATACCATTTTCTGTTCTTTCAGGCGATTTTAACGACGTGTTCAACACAGACATAAAATACTACTGATTGCGTAAAACCTAGTTTTATTGATATTGGGTACATTTGGACTGCTGCCTAAAACAAAAGACCCTCTACCAAATTTGTCAATCTCGGTATCACTTTTCATCTGCAAGGA
This sequence comes from Strongylocentrotus droebachiensis, assembly GCA_035222895.1. NCBI lineage: Eukaryota > Metazoa > Echinodermata > Echinoidea > Camarodonta > Strongylocentrotidae > Strongylocentrotus > Strongylocentrotus droebachiensis. The sequence goes on along the minus strand of JAVYIG010001142.1, from coordinate 195,491 downwards.
TTCTGCTTCTGCTGGTATCAGTGAATTTGTCCTTACTTAATTGAAAGTATGGTAGTTTAGATTTTTTGTGGGTCACTCTGTATGAATCCTAAGTTCCCAACTACATGCGGATATCGATTTAATGTCGTTTGTATGTGTTGATTGAAAAACATTCTACCCTCAAAAACCAAAATGGTGCCGTGTAATACTATTATTTCTGTTGTAACATCATGTTCTTTTGTCTAGAAGGTCGGCTTTGTCTCAACTTCCAGCCTTCGTGATTAATCATACTTACTGATGACAGATTTATCTCAACTTGAACTCCGTGTCTGGAGAAGAGTTTAAATATGGCAACACTCTTAAATATTTTTCTTCCGCTTTTAGTCCACACAATGCCACCATATTTCAGAATAATTAGGTAGAAAAAAATAGATATAGAATATTCTCTGTATAGTAGGTCAAATGGAAACAATAAGAAATGTGTTAATATTTCATTCATGGTAATGATCACACCTCTAAAACTGCCAAAAACCTTGTAAACTCGCACAGGTAGTAAAACTGTGGATTAATTAATTGTCTTATTGTATTGTCTGGACGCTGAAAGTTGAGATCAAAAAGCGGATCAATGCTTTTGAGAAAGTGAGAGAGATAATGGAGAGTCTTATAGGGCAACATCATCACAACTGTGAAAAGAAGACAGCTGCAGCGGTTTGGGCATGCAACTAGATGGAAGAATACCTCGGCAAGCACCATTTTGCAAGGATGAACTGATGGGGGGAAGGAAGAGGGGCATAACAATTAGGGCATAGACTGTTTATATCAAGCATTGGATAGGAATGCCATTTGAGCAGCTAACTAGAACAGCTGAAGACAGGAATTTATGGAGAACCTATGCGTACCAAGGTCCATTTCACTGTCACCCCAACGGCCTCCGTTATCGGAAATAGCTAGACAGATAAATAATTCGTATTGTTCAGACTGAGTTGCATGTATGACTGATTATATTAATTTAGAGTACATTCGTCAGTCTTTTGATGTATTGGTAGTAAAGTTTTGCAATTTTGAATCCGAAATCCGGCACAGTAACTAAATATAATTGCATTAAAAAAAAAATCAAAATTTGTTTGTAAATATTCAAATTTTGTTTTATGTTTGTTTGTGAATGATATTGTGTTAAATTTGCTTTTTTTTAATTAAAAGTAATGTACATGTATTTGTAAATGCATGTATTTACTGGTATATGCGCAGTTGGTTAAATAATTCAAATTATTGTAGACAAAAAATAAATAAAAAGTATATGACATTTAAATGTAGATCAAGACATATTTTTGGAAAAGAAATTGTTTTGCCAAACGTCTAAATATGGGGAACCTTCCACGAAAATTTAGAATGCTATCTATATATTTTCGAAAAAGTTTATTTGAATTATACAAAGATGAATAATGCAGATTTTGCAAAGGTTCCTGAATCAACACAACAAACACTAAGAAAAAAAAATCGAACATGTAATTTTTTTTTAGACATGGTAAATGTGAACATTACAAGATCTATGCCATGCTAGTTTTCATTTTGGTTTTCTTTCCATAAGGGTGGGAAATTAGGATGACTTATCACGTTCCAAATTGTGAATTATATGTGTATCTACAATAACAATAACATATTCAAGTATATGTATTAAATAGTATATTCGTAGTTGGTTGAATAAATCAAATTATTTTAGACGAAACATGAATAAACAGTAAGTGACATTTAAATGCAGATCAAAATAATATTTTTAAAGCAGCAAGTGTTTAGCAAAACGTCTAATCATGGGAAACCTTCCACGATAACTAAGAATGCTATCTATCTTTATACTTTCGAACAAGTTTATTTGAATTATATAAGGGCCATTTCGTTCAATTTACTTTACAGCCGTGGCCCGTTTTCCTGTAACATTCATGTTGTACATCGTTATTTATAATTATGTTCCTGCATTCATTAATTATATCTATTGTACTGTATGTTTTTATCAGTTTTGGTTGCACCCGGGTCGGTTCGGGGAAGATGGCCTGCGACGGGCTTTAGTCATTTAGTTGGCTTTTTCCATACCCAGTCTGATCAGCCTGATGCACCCATAACTGAGAGATATAAATTTATGTATATTCGATCTTTATATAGTATATGTTTGTATTTTTGTAATAAAAAAATGCCAAATGAAATGAAAATAACAATGCAAGCAAGCTCTAAATGTACCGGTGTCTTTTGTATAACATAAATAACACATCTAACACTAACACAAAAATCGAACATTTAAAAACTTTTTAGACATGGCGAATGAGAAAATTACAAGATCTATGCCTTGTTTGTTTTGAATGTTGGCATTCTTTCTATACAATTTGGAAATGAGGAAGGATTATCACGTTTCAAATGATGGATTATATGTTTATCTACAATAACATGTTCAAGTAGGTTTGTTTGTTCAGTGATAACATCGTGGCACAACGATTGAAAAAGATACTTCTTGTTTTAATCCATGCTTTAATGTCACGTTCGATCTTTAAATAATTAGAAATAAAAACAAATTCGTAACAGCTTTACTTCTTATCAGCTAAAGTTACTTTATAGGTTCACTGATCTAAACATCTATTTACATATAAACATAAAGGAAATTAAAAATCTTATATAGGTTTTGGATGGAGAATTATATTTAGCCATCGTCGAACGAAATATTCAAAATATCGCGTATTTTGAAGCCATGCAGAAGGTCATTAACACTGTCTTAAAATATTCTAAATTGCCTTCTGGCTCTGATTAGACGTTAATTAAAATGAAAATAGGAGAATAACATTGTTTTCTCAATTATCATCATCCGTCTCGTTTGGTGGTCGTATGGGGGAGCTTGGATTCAGAGAGGTTTCGCCAACGTCGCCAACGAAGTCCCAAGGACTAAGAATGCGTGATGGCGCGGGGCTATCTTCTACCCGCTTGATAATCCTGTGGCCTAATTTCCTCGAGAAAACGAATGAAGCTTTTAATATTTATAAGCCTTCCGAAAATTGAATTATAAGAAATTTATAATTCTTCGTTGAAACAGATCAACTAGTTCTTATATTTATCAAGAACTGAAAAGATGTAAATATGTAGGCTCCCTGAATGTACAGTTGTAGGTCAAAAATGCTTCAGGAATATCAATATCGATTATTTTCTGTATGCCACTCTTGGTCAATCTGTGTACATTTCTTTTAATCTTGTTAGTGCAAGCCATGGAAATTGAGTAGTTTGACTGCGATTATGGATTTTTTTCTTCCTCAATCTAACCTTCTAATCGATCAATCCAACATGCGGAAGAAAAATGTCATAAGTGGGGGTGACATGCTTTCGAGTAATAGCAATTTAAATTGCTTTTGTCACCCCTGACCAGCAGATTGTATCCTTCTCTCTATCTCCTCTCCACTTTCCTAAAGCTGTTTGAATGTATTATGAAATGTCAATGTATTATCTGATTGTTATACTCACTGTATGTTTTCCGATTGGTCAAATAAATAATAATAATAATAATAATAAGTATAATCTTCTGTTTTTTCATCCGCAGATCCATGGCTCCAGAATTAGCTAGGTAGGACTGAGAATGTAATATATCGCGCAAATCATCAATCCTAACCGCTTGTTTCTGGTGGTAAAACATTAAATATAATAATTACAATAATAATTATTATCATAATAAAATATATCTGGTGTAGCCTATCAGTTTGCATGTGATTTCAACTTACAGTATTTGTTTATTCAATATTGAAAAGCCGAGGTCTTGAGACTGACAGAGCCTGTATTTCTCTCCCGATCCAGCTCCGATGGTGGAAGCCGGTCACTCGGTGGAATTCATGTGCTTTTTTTCTTCAATCCAAAATCTAAAATGCTATTTATATCATTAGTCCTGCTAATGTTTGATTATAAATTCTATAGTCTATTTATAATAATGCTTGTAAATGACAATGCCTTACAAAGCAAGTAAGCAATAACAGTAGAACGAACTTATTTGGCATATGTAAGAAGCATTTAACCAGAGAAATTTAAATGTACTGAACAGCCCTAGTGCATAATGTTTAAATGTTTAAAAGAATACTTCCCATTTAATGAAATCATGTCAAAATTACATTGAATAATAACTATAATGAAAAAAGTGCGCACGTACTACAGAAACTCATCTAGGAAGGGTGATTCGAATCCCGTTTAAAATGAAATAGGGCAAATTCTGAAAGAATAAACTAACTTTTCAATAACTTATTGTAAATTCCTGACCAATTATGTTCGGATTACGCCATCCTTACTTGTAAGGTTTGCACTTCTAATTCGTTATTGACAGGGCTGTAGAAGTTGCATTAAGGTGATTTTTGGAGAATGCCTTTGCGATCGTATTTAATTCTATTTCTTGAGATCATCTACTTAACGTATACTCTTGTCTATCAGCATCATGCAGAGTTTCGACATGCTTGTAAAAATATAAACTAAAGGAACCTCCCCCCGTTTAATTTTTTGGCGATTTAAATTGAATAATGGGAAATATTGCAATTACTATGATTGAAACGGTGTGCCTTTATAACAAAAATCGCTAATTTCTATTGCCATGATTGAACACATTTACGACATTAATTTTTATCGGATGACTAATAGAAACAAATGATGACAAACAATGTCAGAAACGAAAAATAATGAAATCCAACTATCAAATCTACAGACATCAACCACCTGCCAACTCAAGGAGCTTATATTCCAACAAACAATTTATAGTTGGAGACCGTCCAAGAATTAAGTGGTCCAAAACAGGCTTTCATTTCAAATGTACGTGATCGTCATAAGAAAGAAAGGCAGATCTATGTTACATAGAGTTTGACTGTTTGTAGCGATCATTCCACAGTATTTTTTTCTATTTATATCATATATTTTTTTCCTTATTCAATTATCTATTTATTCCTACATTTATTTACTTATGTGTTTGATAACGGATTTATTTGTTAATATTCTTGTTACCTAATCTTTTATACGTTTAACTACGTGTGTATTAGTTTTTTCATTTCGTTATATTTATGTATCTTATTATTTATTCATTGCGTTATATCCATATATTATGGTGGCGATGAGAAGAATTAAACAATAGCAGAATATTAAAGCATTATAATACATTTACAACTGTGATACATGAAAAATAGCCTATGGCAATATATGCTTATATCTGATGTTTGTATTTTTAAAGAAGCACAAAACAAAACATTAACAACAGTAAGAAAGCAGGCTTATTAACTAACTGAATTTGGCGTTCTAGTTACTAGATATTATCCTTTTATATAAATATGTTAAGGAGGGAAAAATTAAAAATAAATCGATAGAAAAAGAATATTGAAAATGAGTAGCCCTTATCAAGATGCCATTTTTATGCAGATTATTTCAATTTCTACACATATATCTTTTTAAATGTATCATTGTATCATTCAAATTATATTGTCGTCATAATTAATGAGATATATAACCTTTGAAGTCAATAGTCGAATTCAAATTCAATTTCATTTTAAAATACATCTATTTACTCCTTGTATCAAAAGAAATATATTAAGATAAGTCTTAATCTTTGAACATACCAATAAAGGTGAAAAAAATCCATCAGGGCAAGAGACTTATAATGAGGGAGCCACATAGAGACAATTAAGCCATAAACATTTTTTTCCAACAATGAACCGTGTTCATTTTATTTGATGGTTTCTTCATCATCTTTTTTACCATACGGTGGCATGATAATTAAGATATTTTTTTCACTTATCATTGCAAACAACTTTTAACAAATTATAACAATAATAACAATATCGGATATTCATAAAGTGCACATATCCATAATGCAAGGGGCTCAAGGCGCTTAGAATATTACCCGGCTCTGCTAGGCTGCCGATTTATTAGTATTTATAGAAAATATCAAACTTTTTAAAAGATATCTTACCTAAAGGTCATTCAAATGAGCATGAAGCTTGATGTAGCTCCTACCCTCAAACGTATACAAAAAATGTCCAGAGACTTTGAATCCAGAATCGAAAATTCTGACAAGGTATTTACTTAGTATTAAAATACCTCCTCGCCGTCTTTTGATCCAGCTATTCACATGCCTTGTGCCTACTTTGACGGTAAAACGAGGATAACGTTGCGATATAAAAAGTGATTAAACATACACACGCACATATTACTTTTCTTTATCCGTTTTGTACATAAATTTGTCCCCCCAAAAAAGTTTTTACGTTAAACATGGCTTTAATCCTCATGGAATATGTGCAAAATCACTATTACTGTAATTATTGTAATATAAAGGAAAACAATTGTAAAGAAATGGAAACCAAAAATGAATTTCATAAACAAGATATATGGGTGATAGTGAGGGGATGACATCATCAACTCTAAAGAAATGCTTAACAGCCTATGAGATTCATATAACTGTTTTATGAAATTATGTGGAACTTTCGAATTCTATAATGATCGAATTTTTCGTCCGATTTATTATTCTGTTCAAGTTGCAAAAACCTCAGATTTGCCCTACATTATTGGCTACATTTTTATTCAGAACTTACTCCATCTGAAAGGGATGAATTCGTCCCTTTTTACCAAATGTCTTGCATGTGAAATTAAATACTTGGGAAATGTAAATCTGAGGCGTAGACGGAACTAAATTGTCATGACTGATTACCAGAAAACAATGTGTCTTATTGAAGTTGGGTTATATTTCCTTTTGATTTATTTCATGTAATACAAAACTGTATCAATGAATCTATAAACGATAACAGAGTCATTCAATTGAGAATAATTGAAAACAAACAATGGCCTTGCATCATTAATTGATTCTAAATCGCATTATAGTCGTTGTTTCTAGACTTTGTACTTGATGTGATTTTGCATCGATAAATGCAAAATATTTAGGGGGATATTTTGTTAAAAATGTTTTATATGTTCGTTCCGAAGATTCCTGTCGTAAAATCTTTTTTTGCTAGATCACATGAAATTGCAATTGCATGTTAAAACCATAAATATTTTTTTGCAATCAATCTCACGATCCAGCTAGCAAGTCATATAACTACAAAGCGCAATTTCAAATATTACACATTCAAATTATATCACGAAAACATGCTCACTATGTCATATTCCTGTTTCAATCAAATAATTATATTATGAGATTAAGTGTAATAAAATTGTGATATTAAGGATACGATAACTTTTGTACATAATCAGTGAACTATGTATTATATATACCTTTAGGAAAACGGTACTTACACTGTCAATACAAAAATATTAATTTTAAAGATACTATTCACATGCTGGTATGCGTACCAGTAATCTTTGAAACTAATTAATATTTTGTCACAGGAAAAAATTGACCTTTTTCATTATACACCTCAGCTCCGCCTTAGGGATTTTGTCTACTTATAATGTATATGAATTAGTTCAAAGCATTTATGCTTTCTTAGCAGTCAGGTAAAATAAACACTTCTACTTCTACGAACGTTGGATATTATGTGAGTGATAAATATGAAATTAAAGTGTGTTGTACCGAATAATTTTAATGAATTTTGAAAAAGAAATACGATCACGATAGCAACGAATATCGAAAAATCGATTCAAAAGGCAATTTCAACACTCTTTTGTATATCCCATAGAATGCATCAATATGTTGTTCGCAAATTTACAGTTAACAGCTAGATTGTTTTTACCGTTAGCTAATTTTATAAGTTTAAGTATATAATGTGAAAATTCGTTTGGGATTATGATAAACTATTAAGAGCTTACATCTAAATGTATTCGACAAACAGTTCACCTTTTATTTAGTTATAAAAATAACTAAAACATCTAATTTTTAAGGGGTATGAATAATTGAGTTGCTAACTGTAGATGATTGAAGGTCATGCCTATTGAAATCGCCCTAGGTTGAAATTTTGTAAATGATTTGTGAAAGTATTAACGGATATTTTGCCTCACATTTTAATTAGGATATCGACAATGTATGGCTGAATATGTGACTGTTAATAATATCTTAGTTTTATTTCCTCTCGAATCATGCATGAAACAGGCACTGCAACAAGAAGAAATACACTCTTATCCATAAATTTGAAATATTTCATTTCTTACCTCTTTTCATGCAATGATTGTGAAAATATGGTATATTACTCATAGATAAAGTTTGTATCTTCTCAGAACCTTAACGATCAATTTTCATAGAGGTTAATAATAAAGTTTTGAGAAGATATAAACTTTATCTAATATGAAGAAGAAAGAAACATTTTCGCAATCATTTCATGAAAGTATGGAAGAAAACTCAGCTTTATGGGCAACGTTGAAGTTCATTTGACCTGGTAGAATCACCAATACATGTATAACCTATAAAGTTGAAAGAAAAGCTCTATAACAACTGATAAAATGGGCCGTTTATTCTAGCAAGAATATTCATAGCCAGTAAACTCATGAACCCCCTTGGGTGAAGTTGAGGTTTCCCCTGCCCAGCTCAGAGGGAGTCAAACCCTTTGGAAGCCTGGCAAGCAAATCAGGTATTTGGTCAATAAAGGAAAATAACAATAACCCATAAATCTCCATCATTAACCTTGTAAAAATAGTAGGGTTTGTGGTTTTATCATCATCATAATTCAATTCATTTGTTACATCCGATGTACTATTTAACAATAAGAAGAACACAAATTAAGACGTTATAGAAACCATACCAAGACAAACGGGCCAATTTCAATACCAGGTTGTGTGCATAGGGAGGAGAGAGTGGTGTGAGAAAGTGGGTAGGGGCTAACGCCTGCCCTATAGTTTTAATATCGACTTTTTCGGTTCCAAATTTCCACTTTATAGTAACATTTTATGTTTGTAGTCCAACACTATTATACAAATAAGATTTCTAAAATACAGGGGAAGGAGTCACAGGCAGGTTTGCAAACTTCACCTCCTTCACCTTTTGGAGCGGGGCCCTGTTTCATAAAACTTGTCAAAGAAAATTGCTAACACTTATCGTAATGATGCACTACCCAGTTTATATGAAAGTGATGTTTTAGAGGCAAACAAATATATGAGTCAAACCACAGTGGTCTGAATTATTAAGTAACACTTTAATAAATACAAAATATTTTTGAAAAATCCAGAGAATATAAAAACATGTAGAAATATGATCCCTTTTGTAAGAGTGAATACTAATAATAAATAGCCTTTTTCCAACTTCAGGAACTGACATAAAACAAAAATTATGTCAGCAATAAGTCGATAGTTTTTAGAAGTGTTTATTGTAGTGGAAACGATGAACTAAATGTATATGGGAGGTCAACAGACGTTAGCGCCAAGCTCATTTGCTTAATGTATATTTAAAGACATGGCTGCCAGCTGAAAATTTACCGTGCTTTTTTGCCTTCTCTTACTCTTCGAATCCAGCTTTATTGTGCCCAGAAAAGTGTAAAATATTAATAACTTGCAGTGAAATATAATTTAGCATAGATCATATTAAGTTTACCGTCAAGGAATAGACGTTTTGTAGAGTTACTTTGTTAAAGTCGTAAATAGTTTTTACTAATAAAATGTTATTTACCGCATTTTAAGAAGAAATGTAAAGATTCACAGGAAGTGTAAACAGTTTGGGTTACCAGGAACTAACTGTATTATCGTGTTCAAGTGTGTGCAGTTGACTGTTTTGTCCTGATACTAAAGTACAAGATGATAATAATAGGAAGTATTGATTATGACAGTTTGAGAAAATCAATAAATTGTGCAGGTGAACTGCCAATAAATTGCATAAAGAAAATCTTACAATGAAGTATTGCTACATATCTGCGATGTTCTTTCGTGAAAAGTACATCTTATTCTTAGGTAAAAATTATTGTTTTGAAAGTTATTAGTTAAACTATCACTTGATCACAATAAACAAAAAGAAAAGAAAATGAATTCCGTTGTTGGCTGCTGTTTCAAGACATGGAATATGAAGTAAAAATGATTTTACTAATTATCTGTATTTTTTGTGAAAATCATTGGCCAAAACGTAAAAACATAACTACATCATTCACATTTTTGGTCGCATACTTTATTTATTGAATATTTCAAGATAAAGCATGCACAATTGAAAGTCTGGGCTATTGTCGGATTACACAGAACGGAATAAGGTGGACAAATACACATAAGTATACATATACGAAAGAACCACCACACCCCCCCCCCAAGGAACATCAAGGAATGGAAAAAATAAAATGAACATGTCATATGAGAAAAACTTTCCCCAATGGTTGCCCCCTAAGCAGTCTGAACTCCGTGCACTACGTCTCAGTGACCAGTACAGGCCTGTGAAATGTAGAACAGAGCATTACTGGAAAAGTGCTCTCCCATTTCTTGTGAGACTTTTAAACCAGAAATGATCCTTGATTACCACAAACTTGTTTTAACCCTATTTACGAATCTCGCTTAGATTAGATTAATAGCATAATTTACATTTGCATATATTGAAAGGCACTCTATGATTGTATATTAAACATTTATTATATTTTCAATAGAAACGCCTAACATTCTTTTACACTCATTTAATTTACGTTTCAAGTGTTACTTAAGTTTAAGAATACCCATTCTAATTATTTAATACAACCCAAGTATACTTTATTGATCACTTGCCAGTCTACTTCTTATGATTGAGAACTTATAGCTATTTAATCACTTGTGAATTTGTATTGACTTTTCATGTTTGTTCCTTTTGATTATACCTTTATTTGTCTATGTAAAAGGAAACTCATACTTCTAGACTCCTTTAATTAAACTTATTGAAAAAACAAAAAAATTATTATTAATTTTTACCATCAGATACCACTCAAGTTACTTTACACAAGGAAAGTGGACAATATTTAAATTTTAATTCCAAAATTGTTTTTGTTTGTCAGCAATATTTGTATTCATGTTATTATTATACATGTATAGTTCCTTTCATTTGTATTTATATTTATTTCTAGAATATTGTGTACGATTATTTCTAATTTGTATGATGTTTTTAATGTCTTGAATTTTGTAAATTCATTTGTAATTTAGCCTTTGGCTACAATGAGTGAATAAAATACCTTGAATTGAATTGAATTGAAATTGGATTGATGGAATCACTACGTAAGTTTTGGCACTTGGAAAATTGACTCGAATATCATGTACTGTAATATTGATGTCCTGGATTTGGCTTGATGATAAGTGTTTGGGTAGGTGAATTAATCTGCTTCTTTTATTTTCATTTCGCATTATTTTTCTATAACATGCTAACTACATTTGGAAAATGATACATGTGATGTAGAAAACAACTTACGGTTGCTTGAAAGAAAAAAGGGAAGTTCGTGAGAAAAAAACTACCGTAAATGACCTTTTCAGGGATTTCACAAAAAAAAAAAAGAGTGAAACATCGAAACAAAATGCGAAACAATATCCAAACAATAGAGTAATCATAGAAGAATGTCCATGCATTCATCCTATTTTATCTGAATAAACGACAACATTTTGATTTGCTGCAACGACAACATTTAGCCATATCGTGACGAAACAAGGCAATAATGGGGGGGGGGGGTGAGGGAAATAAAGAAAAATTAAACTCTGGTAATGAAGATACAATCATCCCTGTTTCCATTATAATCTTTTCAAAACAAAGACAAAAAAGTTTGGTTATAATATTTACATTAATTAACAGAAATAAAAAAAAATGTATGCCTTTCACGATACTTGTACTAACAACATCATCCCGACAACAAATAACAAACAAACAAAACTTTACCTGTAAACAGCAATATTCCACTGAATCATCGAAAAGCTAGCAATTCTCCCCTTCTTCCTCTTCAAAACATTGCCAAACTTCTAATAAATTGAATACGTTTTATGGCACCTGTCACTTCACTTAAAAACCCAAATATCCAAATACATTCTTATAACATTTAGCATGCAAGTGGTTAAGAATTTGTCTGGCTTGGAAATTTAACATCCGTACGTGAGGGAGGTTCTTTTGGAAGATAAGGATGAAAGTTTGAACTTTGAACGAAAAAGGGGCCAGAAAATGTCACCAACATTTAATAAGATTCGGCATAATGGACGGCCGTGACATGCGTAACCTCGAGCGTGCAACCAGCTCCGTATTTTCATGTCTTATCCCTGTCAGAGATGTCTCCCAGCGCGGTTCTAGATGATCATTTTCCCCTTTTTCTGGGGGGGGGGGGGGGTTGGAGCTAAATTGGGGGAGGGGGAGGCGGTGGCCTTATAGGTTCTTGCATTCATTTTGTATATGCCCCTCTCTTATATTAATTGAAAAGCAAGGAAAATGAGAGGAAGGGGATGGAGCCCCCGAAGCCCCCCCCCCCCCGAAGCGCTACTGGTTGTCTTCAGGTGAAACACAAGTCACTGTTTCTGTTGCATCACGTGCATTGTTTAATGTAAAATTGTGTTTCTATAAAGAAATGATATTTCCTTACAATTCAATGCGTATACGTGCTTACATTATCTGCAATCGAAACTAAATAGACTTCGTTAACTACGTGAGATGTGTAGGTAAAATATATTACTTTTAAGTTAAGATGATTCTTAAAGGGCTTGACCATCCTGTTATGAATGCGGATGTAGTTAATGTCATTTTATTTCTCACGAAGTAGCCTCAATCGTATTTTCATTGCCTGTCTTCGATGAAACTGTCTCTAGACGAAAAAGATAAGTTTATGAACTTTATGTTATCTTTGCTTTCTGTATATTCAGGCGATTACTTTCAGTATTTTTCATCGAGACTGATATAGAGTTATATCAAGATAATTACTTCGACTAATCTTTGTTTAAATTTTTCTGGTATCAATATATAGAAGCGATATATTTAATCTTAATACAAAGGTATATGAATACAAAAATAATAAAAATAATCTGTGTTTATGCTTCTTTTTCTTTCTTAAGCAATACGTGTAATGTGTCATGGTATTTTTAAGAACTGGTTATTCATATCTCTAAATGAAATTGCTTGTAGAATTTCAGGCAACTAATAATAACGCCCATTAGATACGATATCTTTTAGTGCGAAAGAGAAAGTGACTGTTAAAAGAGGAGTGTTATGAGAAAATAAACAAGACTTTTGTTTTTACCAAGTAAAAGCAAAGTGTCCACTTGCAACTTCGCTGAGGATAAACTTGGAGGATTTACTTCAGAACAAATTTGAAATGAAATGTTTCCTTTTCCAACTTTGAAAGTCTTCTAGAGTTTGAATGAATTTCCCAATATTTACTCTAATTACTACTTTATAATGTTATATACAAAGTGTTATCTTTGTAATTTTGAAGATCAAAAACCATTTTGCGAAAAGTCTGCACTTTTATGATTTGGAGGGTTTTCTTTATTACAATATGGTGAAAGGAAAATCAAAAATTTGCATGCGTAACCCGTATATTTGGGTTTCCTTAAAAAAACAAATCTGTGTAACTAATTCAATGAAAATAGGAATCCTTTATTAATTATGTTGTGTTTCTTTAACAATAAAAATGATATTTAGACAAATATCTCGTTATAAATTAACCTGTTATCATCTTTTTAAAATCCCATTGTTTAATCCAAAATTTGGGAGTTGGTTCAATCATTTTTTTTTAGCCTTTACGAGTCCAAATTAAGAAAATGGAATGAAAAGAATTTCCTTTAAACTTAATTCACATTCCAAGGACACGAGACAATTTTTCTTGTATACCAATGATCAATAACTGTTTGTATAAAACCTGTGATAAGTAGGCAAAAGTGAATAAGAGACTTAGTTTCGTCGGTGGGGTGACAAAACCTAAACAGATTTAGTGCTGTGACATCGTCCTTTGTGTGGAATTTGTGAAAAAACCGAGACAGGAGGCGTTTCATGGATTTATCTGGTGGTGTCGTAGGCCATTAGGTACACAATTATGCAAACAAAATCAAAATCTCAAAAAATTGAGATACGAGGTTTTGTCACCCCACCGACATTTTGCATTTTAATCGACATTTAAAAAAAAAAATTACTTTGCTCGTATAATTACATAGAAATAGAAAGGTATGCAACGTTTGTCTAGTATTCAGTGTGTATACTGGTGAATAGTTTTTATTTCTAAGAAGCACGAAGACATCTAAACCTTAAGACATAATGATACGAAACATGGCATAATTATACGGACATCTTGTATTATTATTACCTAGTCATCACCAAAATGTTTTTGTTTTCTATTCATGTTCATTGTAAACTATTATATGTTTGAGGTGTTTTTTTCATGTGAGCGAAAAAATAATCATAATGAACGTGCATTGGACAAATAAATACATGAAATTGAATTTGATTTAACCTACTTTCTCCAAGCTTAATGAATGTAAATTTTCTGACATCTTTAATCATAAAATTGCGAAATAGAAAAGTTCACATGGACTTTGAAACAAATTGAAGCTGGTAATATCATTGCACATGTACCTCCTTCTCTATACTATACACACACGAACGAGATGCATACACAAATATTACACATATAATTATGATGATATAATGATGATGGTGTTACGATAATGATAACAATAATCATAATAATAATGTTGCTGCTGCTAATGACGAGGAGGATGATAATGATGATAATAATGATAATGACAACATCAACAATAACAAAAATTATAATATTGAGAATAATAAAAACAAAGAATTAAAATAATGAAAACATACTCTCCGTTTGAATCTTTAAACCTTTTTGTCTTTCTCCAATTTTGCAGCAGAATTTGAACTAATTCACCCTAAATCCTTAGCAAATGAGAAGAGGATATTAAAATACAAAACACGCCCTCTCCGGTTTGTTGTATTTACAAAATTGTTGTAATTTAGTCACTTCCAAAGTTCAGGTGTTAAAACTATGAGCTTTTTTTTTTGGGGGGGGGGGGACAATTTGGGGGACGGGTAGAATTAAGATATTGCTATCGTCAAATAACTGTAGCATTATACGAATAACTGCAATAACAAATGAAAAAGATGTATTCGTATTTATTAATGAATTTCGTCAGGACTAATCATTCAAATCCTCTCCTTTATCATTTTCATCGTTCATAAAATTATCGAGCACTATTCAATTTTTATCATCCTTTCTCCCTTAAATTGACCTTTGGCTTTTAGTATCATCTGATATCATACTAGTTTCTCTAAAAGGTTCTACTTATCGAATGCTAAGGTAATAATAAGCAAAATGAACCGTGCTTTAATTGCTTACAGAAAATTGTTAGAGCGTAGCATTTGAACATTTATGCCTTACCTGCACTTCATTTCAGCCGATGCAGCTTGTATAATCAATTCTTAGAGAATTTAGAATCGCCAAAACTCTAAGAGCCATCGTTATTCAGCACAGCTTTCTTATGTTTATACAGACATTGTGCTAGCAGAAGTGACGTCTGCCATTAAATACCAAGTACTTCACGAACAAATTACCTAAAACGTTAGCCTCGCATAAAAGCTTGTCTGATATGTGGCAATAAACTTGTTTTCAGGAAAATATCTATCTCCCAAAGTGCGCTTTTTAACTTAGTCACATTTTGTTTTGATAATGCACCACTTGTGATAACAAATTTGTTTGGTACGTTGAAGCATGTTTTGTAAGTGGCGTAATAACACCTGACAAATTTGAGTCAGATCTGGATGGCTTGCAGACAGGCTAGGGTAACATAAGTCCAACCAAGTGCACGACGTGACATTGTGACACCGAACAACATGGACTTTAAAGGTAAAATCGAGTTTTGGTAATTCTATAATATTGTTAAAGAAATTGTTTGGATGTAGATGAAAAGGGTTGGTCATGTTGCAGATAAGTATTGTTGTATAATGTGAAGTTTGGCATCATAAAAATGATAAGACATTTGCCCCGTCTTGCTAAAAGTCACGTGCATTGTACACAAGTATGTTGGACTTTACAAACATGTGGTATGAAATTGTGGTCCTCAGTCTTTAGCTTTTACTTGTCATATCTTAACTTCGAAGGTGTTTGAGAAGCCATTCTTTTCAGGGGACACTTTTTGTATGATACTCTTACATACTAACATAAAAAGAATGAAAGACGCTCGCAAATTATTTCACATCTTCTCCAGAACCCAATCTTCTCTTGAACGGCAGACTTGGGGTTAGGGGGGTCACCAGACAAATTATGTCAATAACAGCATACCCAGACGGCCGTCCTTTATTGCCATTCAGTCGCATAGGCACGGGGCAGACATGGACCAGAACATTCTTATAAACATCATTAGCATCATGGGGTAAACTGGGGGAGAAAGTCCAAGTCCATGGATTGCGTAAACGCTGCAACGATCCGGCGGGCTTTGGGGGTATAGACCAAGTTCATGGACTCTACACATACGCCGCAACGTTGGGGTGGGCTAGGGACCCATATTCTAGGCTGCATATATGCAGCAACGCACTAATTGTACTTTGAGTGCAAGCGGAGAGGATGGCGTATTTTGTGTGCGGGAGGGTGGGAGGTTGCGAGTGTGTGTGTGTGTGCATAAACGTGCGCGAATGTTCTGTCTGGCGAATCTCTTTGCACGATGCCGCTGCTTACCTGTGTATCACCACGACGATGTTTGTTTGATCCGTGCAGGTGAAAAGCCAGACATAGGGTGGGTGTGGGTGTGTGTTCGGGGGGGGGGGGGGGGGAGGGCGGTGGGGAATAAGTTTGTATGCTAAGGTGCGCGATGCTTCGATTCGTTGACACTGTCAAACGGCACTTAATTGAAGAAAAAAACAATTATGAGGGCTCCGTTTGATGGAATCATCCTGTTCTTTAAGAAGAAAAAAAATAATACATTGGAGAATAACGCCGGACACGCTTTAATGTTACAAACGTTTAGAATGATACGGTGATCCATTTCGTAGCCTTTCAGACCTTACAACTTGTTCACCTTATAAGATGTTCATCTGAATAAACTGCCTCTTTAAAGTGTAAGTTTAAAACCTCCTATGAACATGATAAACGGTATTAATAATACTTTGTTCCGTCACTCATCTCTCCATCCGGTAGTCACAACTCTTTATGTTTAATATCTAATCTCCACCTGATGGCAAGTTTATGGAGGTTTGACCCAAGGTAAAGACCAATGTACTCTTTTCGGACACATTTATAAAGTTATTAGGATACATCCAAAGAAAATTAGGATAATGACTTTCTACTTTTTCTAAATATTTTTCTTTTTTTTTGTCATTGTCCTCTATTTGACTGTAATGATTTCAACTTATTTCACAAACAAAAAAAAGAAAAGAACTCAGTGGCTTTGACTTAAAATTTAGGTGCAAAGTCATCGGAGAAAAAAAACAGTAATTGAAGTTAAGAAGAATATACGAGGAGGGAAACCAACATTGATAACCACACAAAGTGATGTGTCACTTCAAGTGGTTTTGCTCGAGTTACAAATGCACTTTAACAATATCCACAGTCAGTGAGGAATCCCGGATATTAATTCTTTTAATTTAATTTAGTGACTCGATGCAGTCCCTTGTCGTAACATTTCATGATGTATAAGGAATCATGCCCATTGTATTCAAATTTCTTTAGCTGTCATGATGGAGGCCCCTCGATAAAGTGAGGTTGTGTTTTCACGTTATAATTTTCATGAAAATCTGAAGACACCAGATTCCAATCGCATTTGTATTCCCCCAAACGTTCTAAGACCTCGCAACCGGATTAGCGGTTTATTCATCAATACCTAGGTCTTCGTCTTATCGTCTCCATTGTCCATTGCAAAGGTTCTACTGTCATTTGGTTCTATGGTCCTGGTCCTACTAGTCAATGGCCTTAATGTCCATTGGTTCTACAGTCCTGGTCCTACTAGTCAATGGCCGTACTGTCCACTGGTTCTACTGTCTTGGTCCTACTAGTCAATAGCCTTACTGTCCGTTGGTGCTACTGTCTTGGTCCTAACAGTCTAAAGTCTTCAGGTATATTGTTGATTCTGTTTATTGGTCATATTATCTGTTGGACCTACTGATGTGTCGATTTGGTCCTAGTTTCCACTGGTCCAACTTCTCATTGGACCTACTGAACAATGTTCCAGCTTGCCATCTATACTTCTGTCCAGTCAGGCCACTGGAACTGTTTTACGTCAAGAATGTAAACAATGAAACGTGTAACTGCACCGACACCTATTTGTCGAGAAATACTTCACACCTTAACAACAGAGCAGGCAAGATTCCAATCCGGCTAATCAGAAGAAATGCGACGTGGAAACCCGGCCCCAACACGATCCGTCGTTATCCCTCAAGGTTCCTCCGGCAACATCTTTGTTTCTTTGAGTCTTCTTCCACTTCCAGGCCAGCCTACCATTGTCTGCCCTCGCCTGTCGACCCAGACAATACACTTCTCAAGTTCATGCCATAGCCGAGGTTTCTAGGTCAGATAATGTACCCATAGCTACGCCACGAAGACCCCCATTAACTATTAGTCTGTCCCTCGCTCTGTCATAGACCCATGTACACTGTCAAAAATCATTAATTATAATAATAATAATAATAATTGATACTAATTTAGCGCTATTACAGACAAACTGATCAGAGCGCTATTACTATAGAAAATACCAAAATACAAATCTTAACATCAAACAAGGAACAGTAATTAAGATATTATGAACAAAATGAATTTTAGATACTCAAAACTTTCGATTACGGATAAAAAGACGTTTCTGTTGACATGCTTGAGAGCATATTGTAATTTGCAATACTCAGCTAATAGCTACAACCCATTCATATGATAAAGCATTCGAGGCGCTTGCGATATCATTGATTTGCATGTATACACGACAAATAATGTAGTGCTCTATGTATGCCTATATATTGCTGCATCACTAATATCACCTGCAGATCCATTACAACTATTTTGTCCATCCTGTTCTGTCTTCGCTAGTACCTATGTGTCTCCGTTCTTGTGAAAACGTTTTTTTTTTGTCATGTAATGTTCTCTATTTCCCCATTTCGCTTCATTATTTAATTTGTCCTCGTTTTTATTATCATATTTTGTTTTGTTTATGCCTTTAAATCGTTGATTCAATTATGTTTATCAAAAACAAGCCTTAGTTTACTGCAGGCCTGTCAACTATACTTCATTCAATGAATGATAAAACGTTTCTTCCTATTCATTATGTCGTAACATTTTGCTTGAAGCGTTTGGTTCACCCTTTTCATGGTTATACTGTTTAAACAACTTCATTTGAACTGTTTAAGTTTATTGGTGAGAGATGTACAAAGAGGAATTATGTTATGTAAATAAATCCCCCGCTAAAAAAATATTTAAACAAAATAATTATGATGTGCGTGACCATCTCTAGGGCAATAAACCTACTGACTAACTTTACATGCTTTTTGAAAACAACAACAACAACAAATAAAGGCTTAAAACTAACTTATGCAAAGTATTTTCCATATATAAAAATCTCATTATTCATATCAGTTTAAAGAAATGGCTGGTAATCGGGGGGGGGGAGGGGGGGGGGGAGAAAAAATGCATACATCGAAATACATTAGTAAACATGTGGATTTAATGCCCACCTTGGTGTGATTTCTTGCTCTGTTTATAGTAAAAGGTGATCTTGATTCGGCAAAACATCACCCAATTTGGGCATTAAACTTGTAAAGACACATCATGTACTTGCTCTCATGTTGGGCTGTATTTCCCATTATGAGTGTATGTAAAGCGATTGGTATGATCACATTTGTCAGTGGGCTTTAAAAAAATACTTGCTAGTTTAGCTAAGCAAATCATTGTTAAAAATAATATCCAACCATTAGTCTATTTAACATGGAATGTTATATAATTATGTCCTATAACGTATTACAATGTATGTATGTGTGCGTGTGTGTGCGTGTGCGCGTGTGTATGTGTGTGCATCGGGAGGGGAGGGGGGGGGGGTATAATATCTTAATTCAACATAGCATTGGAAGACTTGAGAGAAACCGGCATACAATAATATTTATCTTTATTTCATTCTTAAATTGGTTCAATTTGTACTTTCCAGCAAAATATTACTAACCTGCTTTCCGCCAGTATATCTAATAATAATCGTCAGAAAATAATAAGTCAAAAGCAAGTTCTGGCTCCCTACATTAATGATAAAGAGAACAAGTAGACATTGCAGGTATTTATGACTGATGTTATGCTCTTTGAAGAATTAAGCAAACTCTTAAACCCCCCCCCCCCCACAAAAAAACGGGAAAATGAAATGGAATATGGGGGCAATTTAAAGGGAAACCTCTTTCGAATGACATTATCTCCGTCTTATCCCAAAGTATGGGAGAGAAAATACTGGCAACCACCCACGCTTTAAAAAGAAATGATCGTATTAGAAGTCAACCGCCCGTGCAAAGTAAATATCTTTAGAAGTTGATAATACGCTATATGCAGAACATGAAAGGATCATAATGCATTCGAACAGCTTTCATTATGTTTATAGTCACCTTAGCAAATACTAATATTGATCTTTAGTCTCCTTTTCACAGGCAAGTAAATTTCTTGTCCAAGAAATTGTAAATTGACACTAATTAGAGTTTTGACATAACGTTTATTGACTTCCTGTTTGGCATGAACATCAGATTCAATATCAATTCATTGCTTTATTTGATGATGTCTATAATTTTATACTTAAGAAAATATCGCAAAATGTAACGAAAAGATGATATTCGCAAGACGAAATTCAACACCAAAATACTATGTAGATTCTTATAACAATATTCCGCGTTTATATAGCGCTTATTACATCGACAAAGACGGTCTCTAAGCTCTTTACAGATATCACCCCGGTCGTCGGATTCAGGCTTTCCCGCACACAATACATGCAAATTCTCCACTCCATGGTGAGCATTCCAGCCAGGTGCCATACATCAACTATCACCTAACATGTCTGATCGAGTTCATTTAATATCTAATTACAGAGAAGGTTGAGTTTCTTCAAAGGCAAAGGCAAAAATCGTGAGCCTTTTCATTCTCTTTTTTTTTGGTCGGTGTGTAAAATGTATGGGGGAAAAAAGAG
Source organism: Strongylocentrotus droebachiensis (assembly GCA_035222895.1). Classification (NCBI taxonomy): domain Eukaryota; kingdom Metazoa; phylum Echinodermata; class Echinoidea; order Camarodonta; family Strongylocentrotidae; genus Strongylocentrotus; species Strongylocentrotus droebachiensis. Next base: position 174,503 of record JAVYIG010001142.1, on the reverse strand, counting down.
TCCTCTGAAAAGGATAGCTCTTCAGATCAAGGCTTTAGACAGGCCTAAAAAAGGTCCACCACAAATCCTTTTTATATTTAAATCAAATGACATCAATCCTTCCATCTCACTTAACTTCACAATTGCAAAATCCTATTTCTGTCGTAAAGCATTGTTCAATCAAATGCGTCATTGCATTGTGAACTTATATTGTTTGCATTGTTTTTTAATTCTTAAGAAATTAAAAGGCGAAACAGGGTGTCTAGACACATGTAACCGCATACATACGAGTAACTATGACTAGTGGTGGAGGGAGGGGGGGGGGGGGGTAGTGAGAGGGGGCACGTGCTTCCTGAAATAAACCAATTGAATGTGGCATACCATAAGTGCTTATTGTTGTAAACCAAAATGGTGTCTTCTTTTTTATGGTGCCCCCTATTGCAATTTCAACCTGAAATGCATGTGGCATTGGGAAAACTTTCTTTTCTGACTTTTCACGAATAGGCCAGATTTGTGTGCCCCCTACCCCCTCCTCCCCTGACCACATAAAACATAGCCATCATGAGTTTCATGACCATGGATCCGCCATTGAGGAGAATCATATCAACCGAGAAAACGAAAATGTGAATAGTTTTCAACTGAAAGCTAATGTAAATTACCAGCAACTTATAACAAATTATTTGAAATAATATATATATATATATATATTTCGAAACACGATTCTTGCCAGAAAAGTGATACAAAAAGGATATTACTTTCCCTTTTATGCGGGTAACCTTTGTCTTGTATTTTGCGGTGATATGGCATGCAGTCAATATAAAAGCCACCCGAAAGGATGGAGGAGGGCGTAATTATGTAATACAAATAATTATAGTTCGTTCTTATGTAGCGCTTTTCAGGACCGCAGGCTACGTTCTAATTAAAAACTCAAGATGAAGTTTATAGTAATTGCGATGGTAATCGCTTGGAGGTAGATGGAGAGCTGAAGGAAATACAATGTTTTACGTTTGGAGATCAATCTACGTCTTTGCAACATGTTGAAACATGTCTAGCTACTTAATATTCATATGCACCAAATTTATGCTGTCTCAACCACCTGGTTTTGCTCTAACAGCCGTTTTAGTATATCTAAGAAATGCAACTTCATTGTTAGGTAGCTAAATTCTTAACCTGAGTCGAGAGATGCAAACGTAAAGAAGTTTGGTCTGAAATTGGCAATCTCAATATGTTAATATTAAACATAAATTGAAAGAAGAACTTAAAACCATGATGACGCAACACTAATGTTGAACGCAAGGGTTTTACTATCAGCCATCGGCATGGATTCGAACCCTCAACATGCTGAGTGAAGGCCAAGTGACTGAACCACTGGACCACGGTGCTCCTCACCATGAACGACACGACTTCAGGTTGTAAGCTTTGCATCATTACTCTACGAAACTCCACCTAAATAATGTCTATATGTCGAATGATTCCAAAGTGGTCTGGAAGTAAAAGACTAATATCAGAGTATGTCATTCTTCGGCGTACATTCACAGCCTTTTAATATTTTGTCGAGTCGCTCCAATCATAACATTATACTGCGAGTCTTCTGCATGCGTAATGTTTACATTCGTTTACTCCGGCGAGGCTTAACAACATACAGTCTCATACCTTTTAGATACCAGCAATTTGGACGACCCCTTAGATTAATAATACTGATTACGCAATATATTTGGATGTCTTTATATACATCAGTGGACATGAACATGTGGGACTATATAGTGTTCATGCACGGCATGTTTGGATGATAAGATATGTCGGGAGTTTGACATGAAATGCACTTAAATTATGATTGAGGAAGTAGCATGCCGATGGCTTGTATTCGGAATATACACACTGGTGAGTTCTCACTTTCTATATACTATTGCTAACAAGTTACATGCACATGTGTATATTATTAAACACACTTTCTCTTTGTATGCACATCAACAGACAACAGTTTCGTTCAATTCATGGTTGATAAACTTATGATATTAATACATGAGTAAATACGTTGATATACAAGTATATGCATATGCATAAAGGAGTTTGTATACATATATAGAGTCGATATGAGTTTATAGTGGAAAAGCCGAGCTCTTGTAATCAGGATATCATGCCTCCAAAACGAAGTTAATGCTCTCTTACCCTTTGGTAAACTATTAATCTTCATTACGAAGTCCCCCGGAGAGGACTTAAAGCCGTCGGTCCCCTTGTTGGTTGCTTACTTACACGCATGCTGTCTTATCAGTCAGGTATGGATAAACAAATCATCACAACATCACACGTGCAAAACTCAAACATAAACACACACACACACACACACGCACACACACACATATGTCCATATATATTGTATATATATATATATATATATGCATCTTAGACTGTCGTTTTATAATAGGCGAAGGGTCTTCACTTTGTTTAAATGATACATATGCCTTATGTTTATATCGATAGATGTTAGCTATACTGGTAAATAAGCACACAAGAATGCATTCACCTGGAGCATAACTTGAACAATACCAGTAAGAGTAAACAGAACAGAATAAATAGATATCCTGCTTCACGGCTTGTGTTTGAACAAGTGCAGTCAATAATGGGATAGTTTCGTCCAGGATATTCCATATCAAAGAGCGATCATAGTCCTCAAATTAACGTAGAATCCAACTAAAAGCCCCGTACACCTCCTCATTACCATATACATAGTTTCGCTTAGTTCGATTTATGTCATTAATAATAGTATTTGGATATGATAACGTTGATACATATACACATATACTGAATTATGTCGATCAATAAAAACATTTATAGGTCGGAGGATATAGGACCTTGTAGATCAGCCTGGTGCGAAGCAATTTATCTAATAAATTATCTACTACTACTTCTATTACTACTACTACTACTACTACTACTACTACTACTGCTGATACTACTACTACTACTACTACTACTACTACTTCTTCTACTACTACTACTGCTACTAGTACTACTCCTCGTCCTCCTCCTCCTACTTGTAACAATCTACACGCACACACACCTACACATGATTTGGTATAGAAAAAGTATCAATTATTCAGTTGTAAACTTTCTCACCGTGGAATTTGAACGTTATCTCAAGCTTTATATAGGAAGCGTAACTAATGGAGTGAAATAATGATGTTATAATAATAAAAATAAACCGTTCTTATATAACGCATATCACAACAATAATTTTAAGTCCCTATGCGCTCAGAAGATAGAAAAGAAGGATTAATAGCAGACATAAGGGAAAAGAGAGAATAACTGCTTTGTCATAACATTTTATTATTTTAACAAACGACAATTTTTTTTTTTTTTAAGAGACTCATATCCATTAGCCCTGAAATTGAAAAGAGTGTAAATAGTTTAGAGACGTATAAGCTGCATCGAAAAACGGATTTTAAATAATCACAGAAAATGAATAGAAGACAAACAGCCAATTTATATCATTGCAATAATACAATTTAAGTTCAAAGGAAAAGAAAAATGCCAGAAATATAATAAATCAAATAAACCAAATGACAAACATCTCGGTGATCTAGTTTATCAAATTGTAAAAATATACTGATTTTGAATTGATACGTTACATCAAATAACGAGATGATCTTCTAAATTAAATAAATTCGAATGTAAGTGAGTAAAGCTCTTGTATCAAGTAAGTACCAAGCTCATTTTTAGGTCCGAATTTCAATGGTTAGGCTTTAGGAAAGAGTAATTCCCCTATAACGAATGGGATGGAATAAATTAAACGTGTATAGCAACGCATTCAGGATTTCCGCACGAGAGGCAAACATTAGAAACACGACTCACGTCCACACTCACGTCCACCAACCACCCCCCCCCCACCCCCGTTTCTGAACAACGGTGAGCTTAGAGAGCGCCCCCTATCAAAATTTAAATATAGTCATGTGAGATGACAATTCCGTCCCCTTGATTTCACTTTCGATGTTTTGTGTGTATAACAAAACAAAATAAAGAATAAAATAGAAGATGATAATATTAATAACAATAAATTACCAAACAGCTTTCTCTTATACAGTAATCTGACATTTCCAAACATGAAGAACCAACAACAAACAAACCAATCTCAAGTTCTATACATGTTTCCGAGCTTATACAAAAAGTAATTTAACCCAAATTAAAAAAACATACTTTAGAGACAATCAGAAAGTAATGTACAGTATTACATATTTCCGTCTCGGAAACAAATATATGAGAAAAAGATGTGCAGTTGCGGAAACTTGCAGGAAATAACAAGCTTAGCTAGACGATTGTCATAACACCCTTCTTCTCCTAGGCATTTGTTAAGAAAACTTACTTAAATCATATATATCTTAGTTTTTGTTCCAGGCATTTAAAACTAATAAACTGAGGGTTTTCTAACAGAGTGGAAATATCATTGAAATATGAATAGGATTTTGAAAAAAGTCAGTAAACATAATGTTTTTTTAAGGAAAAAAAGCTCAAAAGACATATTTTATTTTGGACCCCTTCTTTTTGCAAATGAGAATCAAGGAACGTTCTATATTAATTTGTCAGACTATTTATTGCCTGGTACTGAGAACTGGTAGTTATTTATACCGTTTCCTTGGGAACTTCTATATATAATTCTCCTTTCCATCTTATAAATTGGGACGCCTAAATCCCTTTACCCTTTGTCTTCTTATTAAAATTGCTTTTGTGAGACGCCCCTCTTTTCGATTGAAGGGATTCTATTTTAATTGGCTACCATTACTTTCATTTATTTATTTATTTATTTGTTTATTTATTTATGCATTCATATGACAATTCATTATAAATTCATTCTTATTTTTGAGTGCTTATCTTGTGAATATTCATTCAGTTGAATGTTTTGAATGATCCAGGGTACTATTACAAAAATCCTTGTTTAATATTTTCTAGTTCTAGAGATTATAAAGTCACTTTGGTTTCTCAATTGAATGCAACCTTGCCCTACCTTACGAGCCTCCCAGTTATCAGACATCGTGAATGCATCTTGCGCATGCGCCATGGTATTTTACCAGTCAATACCACGTGACCCCAATCGAGAGCATGCGCACCCTCTTAGTTTGTATGATGGATCGTGGTGTATTTTATTCGAATGTCTCAACCAATCAAATGCTTTCCACCACCCCTGACCGCAGCATGTGCAGAGGCGATCATGGGCATTATGGCTCCACCAAAGGATGGAAAAAAACAAATATATAATATGCTGTCACCCTCAGAAACCGTCCCATTGTTGGAGATTTGACTGTGCGATCCATCATTAGAAAGTTGTCACGTGGTCTGCATTGACTTGATCCGTCATGAACTCACGATGTTAAAGGTTGGCGCGGATTTCGATGCCTCCATTAAAGCTAACCTCCAGTAGTGGTAAAAAAAAGAAAATTATTTCTCACAGAATCAAACGAAACTTACACTGAATGTTCAAGATTACAAATAAATGACATGTGCCAAACAATTTTGGAAGAAAATGTATACTGGCTGAGTAATGAGCATAGAAAGACAAGGAATCAAGGTAGTACCAACCCCGACACCATGCGTGTTGTCCCATACATAGCTTTCTGTGTATGTGCTTGTTACTTTACCAAGACTCGGTCAAATTTATTATGATTTTGATGACTCCAGAACCTTGCAGTGCACACCAATACTTACATGCTACATGATCAACTGTTTCTGATCCTTTCCACACCTTTTCTTTCACAATGCAATCGCATTACCAGTACTAAAGTTTATCTTTAATGTTAAGTTATGCGTGTTAATTTGCATGAGCCTTCGTGGAAAACGCTGTTGAAATCGCTGCTGAAGCCACCCTTGTATAATGAAAGATATAAAGAGAGATGCATAAATGAATAAACAAATAATGAATAATAAATAGATTAGTAAATTAAGTAAATACGCAATTTTTGTTTAGGTAATGGCAGTGAAATAATACATAAATAATTGTCATTACTATAAACAACATTATTAAACAAGTTTAATATGACCAGGTGGGTATTTTTTTGGTCAATAAAATACAAACATGTACTATTACTATTGCAGCCTGTTACATTTGCATGGGACCTTGTATACCATACGTTTAAACAAAATCTTACCAAGTCATAGAATAACCAAAATATCAGATGTTATTGGCATGTCTGCAATTATAGCAACACTTTATAGAATTTTTTAAATGAAAGATGTAACCGTATTACACTTATATTTTCCCAAGGAATAAGAGAATACCACGTTACGTCACTTCATTAGTTTGAATGTATATTCTCTTAATACCACGTTTAAGCAGGATTAAATTGAATTGAAACGTACTTATAAATGATTCCTTTTTCATTAAAAATTCACATACCATATTTTAAAAGAAACTAGTAGTTTACTTGTGGGATATACTACCGCGATGATCATTGGTCGAATGCTTACCATGCATTGCGATTATTTGAAATGATAGTGTAAGTCAAACATTGTTAGTGTAAAGAAAAGGAATATTCTTTGTTTTTAATGATTTAAAGTGGTAACCAGGGACTATAACTTTAATTGACTGCTTACTGATCAAATGAAATAAATTCCAGACTACGCCATTATCATTAATCTATCGTGTTCTACATTGACATTCTGCGTTATCATGAATGAAATGTGTTTTTTGTAATACACAGTGAGTTTTGTAATTGTTGCTTATTGACTGATTTCAAATAGATGGCAATATTATCTGTACGGAATAAAAACAGTTTCAACTCTAAAGTGGTATGTTCTAGTCGTATATTTTTTGTTGTTGTATTTTTAAAGGAATAAACCTTCGTATCAAATCATATTTAAATAGAATGAAATGAAATAACTCATTAAATTCTTATTTAAATAGTTTGATATCCTCTCACTTCTTAAACACACTGTCCACATACATTTTTAATACCCATATGGAATTTCAATAAATGATTTTTTATTTTAAAGAAGATATAGGAATTTCTCAAACATTAAATCGAATTAAAGTCGTATTGTCAAGCTTTTCACGTTTTCCCAACGTTTCTAAGTCGTAAAACGTCTGCATTTTCCTTATCAGGAGTTTGACGTCATCTTGATTATATTATTGTAATGGAACGAGTACGCGATTTTAGTATTATGACGGCTCAGGATGATTAAGAAAATAACAGAAGAGAATAAATCGCTTGGAATCAAATTGATAGTCCCTTCACCCTTGAATGATAATAAAAACCACATTCAAAATGGAAAAGAACATCCAGACACATTTACAAATAAATGTCAGATTTATTTATACCAGTCCATCATTATTTGAATGTCTGGTAATATTTTTAAATTACAGATTTGAAAAAAAGCAATAGTCACGTCATCTTCACTTTTAATGGCACACATCACTTTTAATGGCTCGCTGTTATAGCAGTTCATTGCGCAATGACTTCATTTCTCTTGTTATTATATATATTGGTTTAAATTAATTATCATTATTTTTTTTAACAAAATACTGTTTAATGCGATGTTTTCATTAAAGTAATCACTCAATCGTCAAAATTAATGACATGGATCACCGGAACTAAAACTGAACAAGTTACAGTGACAGAAAAAAATGTAGCATCCTTTTAAGAAAACATACTTTTGAAGTTGAGGCCTTTAAACCGAGACAGGCGAGAACGGGCACATGTTGGAGATCATATATTTATACGTCTGACCGCAACGCGCGTGCGAGCATGCAGTAAAGAGAACATTCGGTCTACGTGAGCTTCAAATGCAGACATTGAGAAGGGAAATAACGCTTGCTTTAAACTATTCCAAATTTAAAAGTAGGGAAATTTGATTCAGATGCAATTTACATATATACCTATCTATGTGAATTTTATAAGAAGATAGATTTTCATTCAATATTTATCAAGCTCTCTCATAAAACATTATTATTATTTCCAAATTTTGCTTACTTGAACATAATTTTAAAATTCTTCCTGTGTATTTCTTACATTGATTAAATACGTTAGCGTTAAAATATATCGGAAATATCTGTTAGTGGTGAAAGGTATAAACTATCTGTCAATTAATTTTCCTTAGTGTATCTTATCTGTTTGGATTCCATATCTGTTAATTTAAAAAAAGGATAAAGTTATCTGCTGTAAACTTTTTTTCTTCAAATGCAGCTTGTCTGATGCTAATGAAATTGACTTGTTCTTTACCTCTGAGGAATATCTTCTCTCTGAATATGAACATTGTTATGATACGATTATTATTATTAACTTTATAAAGTGATCTCGGTGATCATGAAAGTTCAACTATCATTTTACCAATAGAATTGACAGAGTTTCAGTAAAAGAGTATTGAAAACAAGTTTTAATATCGTACATTGATAATTGATATACTTAATTGAAGAGGTACCAGGATATTGTAGTCTGCATGACTGTTGGATGTGTGGTTTCATTCCAATTTTTCTTATAGCGGACCATAGTCCACAGACTACACTATGTGACTTGAAATGCTTTTGCTATTTTAATGACCTTAGGCGTTTTTAATTTTTTTTCATTTAACAAAATTTAGCAGAAGGCTGGTTTTGCTCTACATTTAGCAAAATTTGTTTCTTCAATTTATACTGTAATTTGTTTTATTGCGAATACTTAATAATATTCAAGCATCTTGTGAGTTCATATTCATTTCATTTTAATATTTAGATAATAATAATGACACAAAGAGTAGTCTTTTATTCCCTGCTAACAAGTCAATTTAAAATGTGAATATTAATCGGTAAAGTTTCTTCTCCATATTCTTATAAAGTATTCCATATATACATTTTGTAAAGTTAGAAATATGAATGATATGGTAATACCACGTTGAATCTCTGCATAATAATTGTGGAAAGATCTCATTCATAATTATATTACATGTATTAATAATGATTGAATACACGATACGTCCTAATCAATGAGAAAGTCAGGGATACAGTTAGGAATAACATCCCAATTCTGCCGAAAATCAACTTTCTTAAAGCTGTTTCTTGTTATTTTCCCGTGACATGTGAAAAACATATGGCATGCACATGAAACGGTTGGTATAGATCTTAAGACGATTCCAGATAAATGTCAATGCCGTGGATTTTTCTAAATCGCTTCGAGATTTTATGCTTATCCTTCGTGTTCCATATTGAAATGATGATTTTCGGATTACCCATGTTTTCCCCCTCTTTGTCGCTCTCGTTATCGTTAAACGAAGATTTCAGGGAAGAGAAATTGAAAGAATAATTGCTTGGAAACCGTTCATTTAATACAAAATATATAAGCATGTCCAATCATGTACGTGTGTATAGTGATGCCTTCTTTGAATTTGTGTCATCTGGTTAATCCCCGTTTAATTCTAAATTCTCTCGCTGTAAATACATGCTAAATATTATATGTACTTTCCTAATCAAGATGTCACAGAATTGATGGGATACGGAAGTTTATTCAAATCTTCAGTTCTTTAGAAGTTAATGAGCATACGAAAGTGAAATGAATCAGGCCTATAATAACAGAAAAAACTATGTTTGCTCTGCTCCTTGTGACATTAATCTTGCAGTTTAAGTGTCTCACAGTGAATTGATTTTAAAATGTTCTCGCTAATGTTTCAATAATGCTGTTATTTTTAGTCGCAAATCTAGACATTATCACTTGCCAGGACAAAGAGAAATGTGCTTTAGAATTAGGCATAAAAGGAGCTATTTAAAGCCATATTACCAGTAATTTCATGGATAATACAATTACAAAGATATATACTGGTTGTAATAAATCATTGTCTTGTGCACTAAACTTCGAGTTTGAGGTTGTCAGAAATGTAGTCCTTGCATCTCTTCAAACTAACAAACCTAGTTTCATTTACGAATGATGAAATACATCAAAACCTAAACGAAGAGACAATTTGTAATCTTTCTTTATATGAGCGCGAAGAAGACAAACTTTTTACAATTCGAACAGGGGCGACTATGAGTACTGCAATAGCGGGCTACGGCTTGAACCTCAGCCAGAGCCCCGGCGACCTTTCACTTCAAATTCCTGTTCGGATGAGCACACGCATAATATATACGACACGGCATACAGTAGTACTACACACTTCACCGGAGCAGTAGGCGAGCTGTGCCGCTGAACATTCGGCTACACACGAAGCCACGCTCCGCTGGAATTTCGCGGCCTTTTCGTGTGTACTCGTGAGGAAAGTGCGCACGTTGCGTCGCACTTTGTACTACGGATGGGGGTTCCACGCCTATTGTTTGCGCGGGAACTACCCGGGAGGTGTAGTACTCGGTTTTGGTTGTGGGTAGTAATCTGTCCCTCTAATGACATTTTCGACCTTGCAACTTATTTTTAAAAGTGAACCAGGCATAGCATCGACTTTGTATATTAGCCAAAGAGGATTTTGATGAGACATTTAATAACAATAAATAAACATATATGTACTTGAGTCCGTTAAAAATAACTTAATTTGTTCAGCTTATCAATACTTTTTTTTAAATATGATATCATTGGTGATTTGGTGAAATTTATCACTATTATAAATTGCTTTCTTTACCCTCGTTTTGTTCCAGGAGTCTTTAAACATGACTTAATATTCTTAAACATTTAAAGGAACCTCTTATATGCATCCATATTACGATCATATTTGATATGAAAAAAATAAAAAAGGAAAGAAGGTTTAATGTCATCAGATGGGTTTTTGGTCAATGAAATTTAAAAGAAATGTACAATTGCAGCCTGCTACATTTGCATGCGACCTTGTATACCATACGGTGTTTAAAAAACAAATCTTACCAAGTCATAACAAAAACAAATATCAAAGTATTATTTGCATGTCTGCAATTAAAGCAACACTCTAATACAAATATGACACTTTCTAGAATTTATTAAATGAAAAAAGTAATCGTATTACACTGATATTTCCAAAGGGAAAAGAAAATATTTGTCTTTGTGATACTAACTAAAGAAATATCAATATAATACCCCTTTTGCCCATACCTTGCACGTCATTAGTTTGAATGTATATTCTCTTACCACGTTTTATCTTAGGCAAAGAAAATTTCAACTGAAAAGTCGACAGTAAAACGATATAGGCCTTGCTTTTTTCTTTTACTGTGGCTCAGTGCCCAATGTGCTATCACTTATGGAGTAAGAAAACATGTTTACTACTATTAACTTAAACAAAAATATTATTCATACACATTTTGTTTAATAACTACCGTTACAAAACAGCAAACGTTTAATATTTCATTTTGAATATATTGCCTCGGGTATGTGTGGTTAGGGTTTAAAATTGCCAGCAATTATATCACGAGGTCTGACATGAAAAGTCTTAAAGAGTGAAATAACAGTTCAAAGAAAACCAACAAAATACGAAGAATATCAGATTAAAGGTAACAATCGAAAGAAAATAAGATTACTTAATAGACATTTTGTTGAATATGAATCGTTTTTCATATCTAACGTCATTGTAACGAAATACCAATATCTGTTAAAATTGCATGTTCATTTTGTTCCAAACGAAGAGAATGAAGATGGTATTTTGATAGTTGTCATAGTACGTTTTGCATGTGCAATTGCCATCATGTGTAAAGGAAAAAGAAATCTAACGTCAAGGTAATATAATTATCATACATGTATTTTTAGTCAGATTTGCAACATAATGCTTGTAGTAACAGAGGCATATTTTTTGTTTATTTTGTTTAACTAGAGGTAACAAGTCAAGTCTATCATAATGATTAAAAAAGAGGGAATATTTTAACATTATCAAACCCTATCTTTCAAGACAAATTTTACATTGTGTACAACAAAATGTACAATGGTTTATCTACCAAATAGTAATTCCTTGGAGTATTAATTTTAATACATTATAGTTATGTGTTGGAAATGAATTAACCATGTCATACAACAAGAAACATAGAAATCACTTTGTGTATTTGATGTTTTTTACCTACATAAATGTAGGACCGTTTATTGCTTTTCTTGTTAGAAGATTTACACTACCCCAATGCAAAGGAAAATATAGGTCACGTAGTTATATTCAAAGGAATATTTTAATGAAAATGTTATGATGTATATTGCAGAACGGGTTCCTCTTGTGTAGAACAATATAATAAGTTATGTCAGATTGCAATATTGAAATTCATTTTTTAGAGGATTACCGTGCTTAGGTAAAATTGCTAAAGTATAATTGCCGAAATAAAATTGACGAGTGCAATGCTGAAGGTTTATTACAAATGCCAGCGTATGTGATATTGTATGTGACATTAATATCATCGTTGCAAGCTTTCGAGATTCTAGAAATGTTGCCTTGATAGAAAGCACATTATAACAAGTAATGTAGGGAAACCATTCCTGTAAAAGAAGAAGGTATATTTAATTGTTTAAGAGAAAATGGTCCATAGAAAGGCTGCATTTTTACCGAAAACTTACTCTCAATGAGGACAGTTTGTGTTTTGAGTTTGTACGGGATGCAACCTTGCGACCTACCCAGAATTCCGGGGTAGGAGTATACCTTTAATGGCCTGCTCAACGCTCGGGGGAAGACTTTCCAAAGGAAGTTCCCCCCGAATGGTGAACCTCATGAACCCCGGCCGTCCCGGGCACGTCTTGATGGGCCGATGTACTGATGCCCTCAAAACTGTACATGCTTTCCACTTTTGCAACTTGCTGATTGTAAATTAACCCTTTTTTCATGAATATGTGATTCGCTAACATGAAATTTAATTTGAAAGCATTGAGTCGCAATATTAACTAAGATATTTTTAGCATTGTTTTTTAATAGTCAATAATAACATTTCATGTTTTGTTAACTCACGACTAAAGGTGATATAAATTACGTGCTTTCATGATATTGCACATAACTTGTCTTTACTTGTTTGAAGATTATTTTTAATTGACAATTTGAATTGATAGTTGTTTTCAAAAGATTTTCCATAAGTGCTATCTAACACTATTTTCTTAACCACTATTTTTATCAATTATTTTAATTATTTCAACCACAGACCACATGTATACCTATAGCTAGTTTTTTTCTTCCAGTACTAGACTGGTTTTATTTGACAAATAATTGATAGCATGCTTCCTTGTTGTGTTCTATTTAATTCTCTTTTTCTTTTCTAATTCATGATATTAACTATCGTTATTCTTTTTTCCATATCATTGCAGTAAATATATAAGTTACATTCGTATAGCCCTTAATACTACCTCTCTAAGCGTTCTTTATTTTATTATTACGATTATAACTCCCATGGTTAGAAAATCCGATGGTTGATTATCACTCATGTTAGCGTTATCAGTCTTATATTTTACATTAAACAATTAAATTTAGGGTACTCAACAGGAATTTAGATAGTCAAATCCTAACCGTGTTAAAAAATAATTAACACTGTACGATTAGAAATATATCAGTTTGTAAATAAATTAATTGAACATGTTGGTCATGGACGTCGTAAATGTAGGCCTGTATTGCCATTCGCCCTTCTACGGATTTTATCAGACCATGTTTTCATGAGTATAAGTAGTAAAATAATTTAAATCAGTATATTGTAGTGATTTTTAAATATCACACTATTATTATGCAACCAGCTATGCGAAGTTATACACACTAAAACGAAACAGAAAGCAGCTTGTGCCGGTTGTATTAAATATAATTGATTTGAAGTGATAATTTGTTACAATACAAGTTAACCCCATGATAAATTACCCAACCTTTTCTGCAAAATTATGTGAAGACATCCGGAACTAAAATGATTTTTTTTTCCTCCTGACGTATCATACCTAATCTGTAATGCCATTATAATGTTCATTTTCCTGACACACAATTTGAAGAAGCATGCTGAGCGTGTTTATAAGTATCCACACCCTACCGTTCACGCTTAAAGGCTTTTAATAAATTGGAAAGAGAAATTCATAGGAATATGTTTAGCCACCACGTAGTTTGATCATAGTCACAAAATGAGAATAAAATTCATGTTGAAGATTATGCAGTCTAAGAAGTGAATCCTTAAAAGGTACACAAGTTTTTTTGAAAGTCACGTCTGCATTTGATCATAACGTTTTTTGAGGGTCATGCTTGATTATAGATATCTACTCACCAAGAACCGAATAACGGTTCCTTTTCAAATGCTCATAGACTTTTGGTAAAAAAATTCTCTTTGAAAATAGTCGGCAGAAAAAACTGGAAAATAATTTGCAAGAATTAGAATGATTCTATTCTGGCAGCTAATTGTTTAACTTCTAAGACATACAAGATGGATGAAATTATGCTGACGGCCTATAATATAGTGATATGAAACACCATTCTAACGTTGATTGCTGCCTCAGACACGCCTGGATAATCACGGCACATTTACAATACGCTATGAATACCTTTACCGACGAAAATTACCTTTTTTCTAAACAGGGCAATGAAATCGTAATGTCTTGTCTGCGGTAATGGAGGTCTTTTTAAAATCATCACTCGTGCATTAAATGAAAGTATGTGTGTGCTATGAAATATTGCCTAAAATCACGCACAAAGTTCATAATTATGCAATTTATCTTTGCATTGCTTTGTGCAATATTAAAAAGAAGAAGTCATTTGCTTTAGCATAACCGTAAACCACAAGTATTGACAGGTCTGCTACAAAATGGGAATCTTTTACACCCTTCGTTGATAAAGTAATTTTGCTTGGGCGGAAGCAAAGACAAAAGTCTGAAAAAAGTCATTCGTAAAATGAAGCACATATATCTAATGTAGATCAAAAACATAGAAGTAATTCGAAAGTTATAAATAGTTCAGATAAGTCACTTTCACAGAGAATGTGCTGAACGCAATAAGCTTTTGTACGGGTAATGTCATACATGGGGAGCTCATTTGTTTTGTACCCAAAATCTACAGAAGGACAGAACTAAATAAATCACACGTGATAAAAAAGAGGATATATTTTATATATTAATTGTTTATCATTTGTTTATTATTGTTGTCTTTGCCACCCTCCATTTTCTATCGGTAAACAAGATAATGGAGAGTTCATATCTATGACTTCTTACATTATATTAAATTGAATATTGCATATCATTGGGGATCCCAACTCCAACACAATAGAATTAAATTCTTATCATGTAACCATTTCCCCAAAATAACTTGTACTAATATTATCTCATATTACTCTTCCTTCTCTAATTGGCCAACCCTCAGTGCACGTAGAACAAATCACTTTTAAAGGCTTTTATTTTTTAACCCAGATACGTCCAATGGGCACCTTGCTGACTGAGAAGTCGGTTATGTTAACCCAAAATGAAACCCAGCATGTTTTCGAATGAAAGTAGGTTATTTTTTCCTGACAAAGAGAAGGATGTTTAATCTACCTACCCCATTGCACATGACGAAGCAATTAGGCTGATGGCCTAAGATGGCGAGACACCCGGGAATATGAGACAGAATTCCAAATTTTATGGGAGGTCTGACAATTTCTTAATGGACTTTGAAATGGTATATAAGAAATGGGTGAATTCGTTTTCAAGAGGTGGAGTATTTTCACTGCTTCTGACCGAAGTAGAAATGAACCAGTTGTAGTAGTAATGGTTGGTTGGCTCATTAAATTTGTTTTGACTGGATTTCAAGCTATAATGTTATTTATGCAAGAATATTAGCCCGGGGCTAAACAAGTTAATGAATACATTGTTATTCTCTACTCATTCTTTTCTTCCTCATCCCGTTATCATGCTTATACTGTAATACTGCTCCTACTGCTATTGATGCTGCTGCTGTTACTGCTGCCACTACCTCGGCGACGACGACGACGACAGCGACTGCGTTCTTCTATTAGGTTCTCTACTGTTGCTGGTGTTACTCATAATACTGCTAGTTTTAAATTTGAATAACTATTCGTATTCCTTTACTTAATTAGTTCCCCAATGTATTTTTGTTTGTTGTAATGATGAGTCTTGACATAATGAACTTCACTCTCTCTACTCAAATATTTTGTGAATGCTCTTCTAAATGAGTTCACCAGTTCATTGCATCACTTCAATCCATTTCCCAGCTCCTAGTTACATATCCATATCTTAATAAAAGATACGTCTCGAAACAATTATCTACTCCACACTGAGTTTCGTCAGATATGCTGTTGTAGTTCCCTAATCGTTTCAGTAAAGAGATCAAATTTAGGCGGGTAAAGGCGAAAAAAATATGTGGTTTTATCAATGACCTGGATCTGTCCCCTTCACTTAATATGCATACACATGATACAGTCTGCCGCCGAAGCAAAATACTGCTGGGAGCTGAGTCTGTGTTTAACAATTACCAGATTATAGCTTATCTCATAACTACTGGATATTAAAACCAGCTCAAATCCGAATATGATTAGAAACTTGGCATCATTATGTGCTTGAATTGAAACCAGATCGGATCATTATGTTTTCAACTACTCATTACCGCTGCTTAAGAAAACCTGGGAAGAAGGGTATGGGCCTTACATGCTTTCGTTGGTGAAATTCAGTACATGGCGATGCCAAGAGCATTGTATACACGAGACTCTGAAGTTCATGATTACACCGGCCAAAGGTCGTTTGTCTGGGATAGCCTCACCTCCAGATGATGGTGCATTTATGTTCCATTCAGGACACGATAGTCGCAGTCAGCAGAATACTTTGACAGCGTACGTCCTCGTTCCTGTAGATTCGTTTCTTGATTTTAATGAAAATGTTTATTAGTTTGAATATTCGATGAAAATTGATCCGAAGCAATTATTCGTCATGTGTTGTGTAGTTATAAGAACGAGGGATAACTATGGAATATATTTTGAATTACTTTGAGGCAGGCTATAATTGGAAAATATAGGGACCATGTCACATCCGTTCTTCTTCCTGTCGTAGTTGGCGCACTTTCTTGATGGAAGGTGATATGTGAGGGAACATTCGGGAAGTTCACGCTCTTCGTATACGTGGTGAAACTTGAGGGAGAGGCCCCCTGTCCCCGCCAGCCCATTCATTTTTCCCCTAACATGATAATTTTTGTTTCGGAGATTGTTTTGCTCCCATTGCTTGTGGCTAATAATACTATTTTGGATGTTAGTTTCTTTGGTTGTTGATTAACAATTTAAATAATTAATAACTTCGTTTGTTTGATTTTTTTCCCTCTGTTTTCAGGGACCATTAAGACAAAAAAGGGCCCATAAACATCTAGTAACGAGATATGTTGGTTCCTTCGTTTAAGATGTGAGTACAAACCCTCCGCTTATTAATGATAGGGTGGGTGGGGCCTTAGATAGTCTTACATACTTTCAGGTTTTGCTACCTTACTAGCAGCTTGCTTGCCTCTGTGTTTTGTTTTTTAAATAAACCATCTCATTTTATACTTCAATTCAATAACTTCGCTTCGTTTAATTTCCATAATATAAAGCTGAGATAGCGGCGAAATAATAAACTTTCGTTTTGTTCTCTCTATAAAGTGTGAACTACAACTATTTCCATGACAAGTTTGAAAATATGACATTTGACGCGATATGAATTTAAAAGATGGAAGACAGGAAGCCCACCTATAGACTTTAAAGCAAGGTTTTGCAAATATTTTAGATTGTTACAATACATTTACTGTTGTTTACTGTATTTAGACAAATGACAGGAACGGAAAACCAAACACCCGCAATAATGATAGTTTGTATACATAAATAAACAGAAAAACAACCTCTGTTTAGAGATTGTCCGATCAAATATAAATATCTGCCCATGCCTAAGGTTCTCCCAATTATCATTATTCTAAAAAGCTAAGAGACAATAAAAGCATGTCTAAACAAGAGAAAATAGCCTAATGATATATATATATATACATTTATAAATATTATTTAGAAATAGTACTTACGGTGTGTTCTGCCCAAAATTAGCTTCAAGAATTTCGAATTTCCTTTCCTCCATTGGAAAATCTTAAATGTTGACGGGGATTTAATAAAGTTAACACCCTTTCAAATTATGCCACATTTGCAAATGCTGAATGTCGGCACTTTTACAGATCCGTTTCTAATTAAGAAAAAAGGACACATATAACATGAAACAAAAAGCTGGATTTAATTAAAAACAGTAATAGATAGTGACATTTTAAAAGTCCTTATGAATGATTTAATCTTACGCTTCAGCATTTAAAAAGAATTACATATCTACACAATTCTTCCATAGTGTCACAACTAATACCAAATATGTTTAATTTCGTTTTAAAATATGCTTCGGATGGCCAAAGGCTAAGTTTACTGGATGTTTTTTTCTTCATTTGATTGGATAAATATTTCTTCCCCCTTTTTTGTCTTCATTTTTCGAACAAAAGTTTTTCTTCCTTTTATTACCTAAACACACATTCCTCAGTTTTAAGAATCGGCTGCTCGGGTGTAGCACGTAACGATCTATTTTCACTGTCTAGACAGCCGTTTGAATCACAATATTTGAAACATGATTATTCAAACGAGCCAATGAAAAGAAGTTTTTCTGACATATTGCAATATACTTGACACTAGTAACATATATAATGTAAAATGGTCATTCTAAATTGAAAATGTTTTTCTCAATCATATAATTTAACAAACCGATGGTTCAGAACAAACATGAAATAAGTCGACAAAATTCGGGGAAGCTATTCTTGACGACCGTATAAACAAAAACTTAGGATTTATGATCAACGTTCGTAAAAACTAAGTTTTTAGGTTGTAACATTAAACAAAGTCACCCTGATCTTGATTAAAACAAAATAAAAACATTTATGGAATAGTCATATTAACATGGAATAGTCATATTAACATGGAATAGTCATATAAACAACATTTGCATGCTAGTCTCGAGAAGCATAGGCATTTTATATAAATTAAAATATTATCTATCACAAACGTCACTATTTATGCTTTACAATTCCTTCATTTTGTCATACATATCTTATTGTAACATACTGTGGGGTAGTAGTAGTAAGATGAAAATTATGTTAATATATCGTCTCCAAAAGATAGCACTTCGTCTGTGTACACATTTACATTATTTAGCCCATACCGATCCAATATTTTGTAAACTTTTGCTTAGAGAGGGCCTTCGGTCCTGAAAAGCGCTATATAAGAACTAGCTATTATTATTATTATTATTAAACTAAAAACATTAAAAATCGCTGACATTCACAGTTTCCCAATTGCAATCTTTATGTATAAATTTTGAATAAATACTATACCTTTGGCATTTCGAAATATTTTTGTTTACAATAGTGATATACATTCTTGTCCCACGCGACACTCATCCGATTTCCACTTAACCAACCCCAAAATTATTATGGCCTATAAATCGATAAGACATCATGGTCCAGACATTTGGAATGCTTTACCTGACAATATTAAACACTCTGCAACTCTTTATTCATTCAAAGCATCGATGAAAAAATATTTAATATCTACATATTCAAAAACATTATAAGGGTCTTAGAGGTTTTGTTATTGTTTGTTTATACAAATTAATTTTAGATGACTATTTCATTAACAATACGAATCGAACACTTACTTCACCTGCACACACCTACTTGCACACACTTGCACAATTTTTTTGTCTTTCTTTAATTTCTTCCCACTTTTTATTCAGATGCTTTCTGAGGAATTTTTCCCCTACGTACTCCTATAACAGCGCCATGTACCCCCCCCCCCCCCCCCCTCCTTCCCGGCTGCTATCGACTCAAGCATTCTTGCTTATGATAGTTGGCCTCTGCATTTATCTTGATTGTTTTTACTTACCTCGATACTTTTAAGCTTTCAATTATGCATTTTCTATTTGTGTGTATTTAAGTTGTCACTCTTTATGTAAATCAATTATATTATATACTATTATTGTTATTTGAATGTTTTATATTTGATTTATCAATAAATGCAGAAACATCTGCTTAAAAATAAATATATATATATATATATATATTCGCATATATATCTTTGCATTATTGTTATTTTTTTCCCGTAATTTTATTTTTCACTCCGAAGAACGAAATTGTTTACATATTTTTATTTGCTATTGATTTATATTTAAGTCCTTCATGTTAGTCTTATTTCCCTTAAAATGTATTAAGAAAATTATTCCAAACAATAACGAATAGTATCTTCAAAATGCTGACATGCGAATTCCAAGTTCTGCAAAAATAATTGTTGAGATAAGTTAACATCTCTGCAATGGAAATGTATAGATGAACGTAATCCTGTATTTTTGCCTTAAATCAGATGTTTCAATTTATATCCATCAGAGAATTTTACAATGTCAAATTGAAGAATATAGGGTGTGTTTGGCATGTTTTGGACAAAATAAATGTAAACGATTTCTGGAATTGTTCCTCAAAGTTTGAATAGATTCTTAAATTTTGGACGATTTAAAGCAACGAAATTTGGGTGTAGTATAGCAAAAAGTGAAAATTATATTTCAATTAATTTTTTTTTTCCTTGTGTCACACAAACGTTTCGATAAAGAAATAAATCTTTTCATTATGGACACTTTGAGTCAATTATTTAGCGTGTATTTTTTTCATAGCTAGTCTGGTAAAAAGTATTTACATTTCTACAATATATTGGTCGAAGTAAGGCATTTGGTGTTTTCTTTTCTTCATAGTGCGTCAAAGACCTTCCAAAAAAGAGAAGAAACAAATCTTATTTATACGTTAATTAGTTTCTTTTATCTTGATATATTTAGTTTTTAGCTATTTATGATTTGCACATTTACTTATTCGGCAAAGACAAAATCATGAGTGCAAAAGCAGGTATAATTTCTAGAGAGCTCCATGCTTGCCACACAAATAAAAGATAAATTCGGGGTTATGTGTCTGAACTGGAGATATATTTCCTTCTTTGAATTTACTGTTTTCCGTCGGATTTTTATTCTTTTTTTCTTTTGTAATGTAAGACATTTGGTGGTTTATTATTAAATAAAATACGTTTTAAAGCAAATCTCATCTGTAATAAGTAGAACTATTGAGTGGAGCATACTATTGAAGATACTATTTTTCCCTTCGATCCTCATCCGAGGAATTTCTTAGCAATAACGTAAAAAGATATATTAGTATAATATCAAAAAAAAGAATTTTACAGTCATAATTGATATCAAGTATTTGATTACATCTACTTTTCCTAATGTCTAGTTACTTAGACTTTCCGGATAACATTTTATGACAAAACTTGAAATCAACCCTTAATGAATTTGCGTTGTATTGTTTGCTTTTGAATGTTCGTTTTATATTTGTTATGTCGATAAACTGTATACTGAGCTATGTTATAAATGAGAGTGAGCTTATCGTTACATCTTCCACCTCATAGCCTTTCAATAATAGTTCCTCAATTGTATTTACATTTATCATGAAAGAATGAAGTTGTAATACTTTCCACGATGTTCGTAATAACTTACAATTTAACGACAAATGGAATGTTGACTTTGCTTCGTCATGCTGTTAATATATGTAGTCATTAATAGTACATCAATTAAGCAATTTAGAAGTTGATTTTTCTTTTAGAGGAATTTGGTTTACAATAGCAAACTGGACCTTCCTCATAGCATATTGATCATTTTCAAAAGGAGATAGTATCTAAATTTTTAAAAGAAATATCCCCACATTCGCCTTGATCAATTATAGTAACTATATTTACATTAACAATTTAATATATACATATTTACCATAGGACATGTCAGGGCTTTGTGGCTTTCTTATACTAAAATAATAATGCAACTAAAATATGTATATATATGCAAGTTGAAAGAATCTATCAAACGAAAAGTGGATTCGATATGCTAATACTACTTATTTTCCAGAGGATAAATGTCTTATCTAAGAAATAGAAATAGCATGAAATAAGCATGATATTTCATATATAACTGTATGCAGACTTCTTTAAGGTATCTCTGTTGTTTAGAATCAAGAGAGATAAAGATAGGAAGACTAAACCGGTTACCTATGTCGCATAGGAAACATAACGATTCGTGAATTTATGTTCAGAACTTGTGCAAAAATAAAGATGGAATATGGATAAATCTAGCTAATTTTCATCGTATAGTCTCACGCATAATTATTGGAAAGCTTGGATTTGTTAAAAGCCAGGAATAAATAGAATCCAAATACCAACCAAAAATTCGGAATAATACGTTTTTCTTCTAGCCAGTTAAAATAATTATTCAGACATGAACATTCCAACTAACACGAGTATCTATATACAACTGCAGACTTATGATTGTTCAAACGAAAGGCAGTCAATACACTGTTGAAGTGGAAAAATGCTAAAATGCAGTATAGCCAAAGTATCTTTTGACTATTTTCCATTTACTTGAAAAGTTTTAACCGTCACCATTTCTATATAGAAATTTCTTCTCATAATAAATGAAAATATCTTTTTACGTGTAAAATTTGTTGCACAGTTGATAATTTTTATTCCTCCATCTTTAAAGATATTAGTTGATGTATGTCCTGTTGTCATTTCATTCTGCTAGCTTAGTTATGTTCTGTCTTTTTATATTCCACTTTTGACCCGGACTAAATTGAATATTTGTTATCATCATATCATCTATACGGTTTCTAAGGTAATTTTGCAAGGTATCAGTGAATATATCTTTTGATAAAGTACTACGTAAATATTCTCCCAATAAAGCAATTTAAAAAACTTATTTCTAAAGCATTATACAACCAATAGTTACTTAAGAAATACATTTGGTAATGAATCTAGCAGCTAAATTTAGAAAAAGGAGTAATAATAAAAGTACGAGTGTAATTTCCATCTTGTGCAACATCCTATTTTCTCAATGAAAGTTTTATTTAGTAAAATAAATTGACGTTAATGTAAGGCCCCACTTTTTTCAATCCACAAATATTTCTAACGATTCAGAATATATTTTAAGGCTTTTTGCCGAAACGTAAATACCATTTAAGGATTATTTAGGTATGTAATTTTATTACTAGTAGTAATACCCACTTTCTGTTAACAAATCATGTAGATTATGTTATTCATGAAAAAGATAGAACTTTAAGCAAACTAGGACTTATCAGGGCACCACTTCTGTAGTAACAATAACACTATGAACAGCACGTAGGAGATCAAGTCTACTCTGATCTTTAATAATAATAATAATAATAATGATAATTTTTTTAAGTCCACTCCAATTTTATTAAGTTAAACCGAAAATGGAAATTCTTTTTGCCCAATTGATCGTGAGCCCGGCAGCCACTGAGCAGCGCCAGATCTACGTTGCTCTTTCCTTTATTGTTAAACGCCAAACAAGGTAGCAGCCACTCTCGACTTTTAACGTCTTTTGGTATGACGCGGCCGGAGTTCGAACCCACGACCTCCCGGTTGTGAGGCGGACGGTATACTGACTGAGCCAACACACTGGTCATTTCAATGTACATGTGCTGGTGTTGTATTCATAATTATGTAGCTTATTAATTCATGATAGTAACTTAATAGGTGCCTATCCTTTTTCATAATATCATGATTGTAAAGTGCATTTGAACATGTACATTGAAATGTGCTGTATTAATGCATTATCATTAATATTATTGTTTTATAATCTTTCTCCTTCTCATCATCATTATTGACCTCATCGTCATTATTATTGGTATTATTATTATTATGATCATTTTTTATTTATATTGTTGATACTAATATCAACTTTACTGTAGTTCTGTCTCAGGGCACACATTTAAAAATAATATACTAATAGTACAAAGTATGGAATAACGTAAACTTTGGTCTTTAACATAACAATAACAACTGATGAATCAAAAATAAAGATTGACGTAAAATGTTCGATTTTAAAGTTTTACTTTTCATTGCTTATTAATGAAATCAAAACAGCAACAAAAATGGCCGTTCAAATCTACCAAGTAAAGGCATAATGAATATTGGTTTTCAAATAAACTTATAACGCAGCGAAAATAAGTTAATTATGTAGGATTTTTTTCAGACTAAATGTTATCAGGGTGTGTCTTTCATTTATATCAATAGGAATTGCTAACCCTCGTTTACAAAATGATATTTCAACGATTAGTAAAAAAAAAAGAGTACATATTCAGATCAACAGAATGCTGGCTTTCAAGCCTATTGTGACTGGTTAGTCATTACCTAGAAACCATCAACAATAATTTTGTGTAAGGGATTGGGTAACTTTGTCTCAGATTCTGAAACAAAATCCTGGATTTAGCTCATGCTGCAATGATGAATATAAACCTTTAGGTCATTCAGAAACCCCATGACTTTTACAAGCCGATCGCCTGTCTGATTATCAAGATATTTATGATTGGAAATCGAATTGTAAAAATTCGTTTTCATAACGGTTGTTATAACTTTACAGTCTATCGGGGGGGGGGGGGGGGGGTTGGGATGAATATGGTAATTCCGGTCACTCAAAATTGTTCACTTTTTTCACTCACTTCTTGATCATTTTGAAGCGCAATATCACAGACACTAATAACACTTAGGGCCATGCATCTCATATTTAACATTGTTAAACGATGCGTTTAAAGAAAATGGTTCTTTCCTTGCAAAATTGATTGTTAAATGGCTGTGAGATGCATTCTCCTGAATTAAATTTCAAGATAATTAGATATTTGTAGATGCTAAATACGTCGTCTAATCGTCAAAGCCAAACAAAGCATGGATCATGAATGAGTATTACGGCCAAACAGTTTTAGGTTGAAAATATGGAATTAAACATGAAATATATCTTGTTGAAAAATACAATTAAATTTGTATCGTTTAAATTCGCAAAGAAAAATACAATTTCGCTTAATGTGTCTTGAACTATTTGGAAAACGGGTGTAGGAGTACACCGTTGTTGTTGTTATTATCTACTAATTTAATAGTTTAGCGATTGAAAAAAATCTTTGTGTGTTTTAGGTTATGATAATGTCCTTAACTATTCAGGTTCATAGAAGAACATATAGCCAAACGGCTATTAAATAACACAACTAAGTTTTATCACTCTACCCCCCCCCCCATTTTTTAAACATACGTAATAATATACTATGTAAAGACCTAGTGTGCGATCCTCTTAGTATGTAAGGACATTATCATGTCAGTTTATGCAGAATTTATCTTAAAATCCAACAGAGCGATCCAAAGTTTAAGAAATAATCCATAACATAATAAATTGATTGACAGATCATATTCATGTACAAGAATCATGCTAAGAAATAAATTATTAATTAATTATTATCCATAGGTTATTGACAATACAAAGCAAGAATTTACAATTTACTTGTATCATTCTTTTTTGGAGGATTTTAAAACTTAAATAAATTTAATTATTGACCCATTACTAACTCCCTAGACCGCACCACAATGACAAATAATAATTTCTGACTATGTTTAGCCAGTGACACACAGGACATCCACTTTTGTCAATTTGTAATGTTTTGTTGGAAACATGAATAAATTTGAATAAATTTGAATTAAAAAATGAATAAATCACACTTATAACTAATAAATGACACAACTTCCTTGACCACACCACAACGACTAATAGTGACTTTTAACTCTGTTTGGCAACTGATACACATCATTTTGTCGAGGTGCCAATTTCAAACAACAATGTCAACAAAAACAGCAACAAACAAACAAACACATCTATGTGAAGATGCGCAAAGCCACCATGAAAGGTAATATAATAATAATAATAATACATGAGATTTATATAGCGCCATTGTCCATTTTAAGTAAATGCTCAAGGCGCTTCAAAATATTAGGGAACACATTACATCGTGACAAAGAATCGTGTACATTTACATAAGAAAGAAAATGCAAAAAAGAAAGAATGAATGAATGTCTGTCTTCAAAACGCAAAATTAAACAAATGGGATTTAAGGTTACTCTTAAAAGATGTTGAAGAGTCGGAGTTCTTCAGATCCTGTGGAAGTGAATTTCACAGGGCTGGTCCGGCATGAGCAAAAGCTCGTTCGTATATACACAAATAAGGGTTAAATTCTTCAATCTTTTGATTTCTAATATCCTTCTGCAACTCTCAGTCAGTATCGTACTTTTATTATCAAATGCTAAGCAAATAAGGGAAGTGGAAACAAGTGAAATATTACATTAAAGCCTCTCTAAAGTGTTAGAAGCCCCACAGCTTTGATGGGAAAATTTCACTTAAATTGTATCATAATGGAAAAGGGGGTGTCAATTGAGACACAATTCTGTAAGGATTTTCAAAACTAATGTGTTTGAAGTCGAATATTGATTAAATAATACAAAATTTAGGTTTTCTGTGTACAACAGAAACCAAATTTTTCTTAAAATCAATATTTGTCTTCAAACACCTTTTTTGTTTGTGGGGGGAGGGAGGGTCATTGTAGAAGTGTGTCTTTAATGACAACCTCTTTCACATTATGATACAATTTAAGAGAAAATTTTCCATCAAATATATGGCGAATTTGGGGCTCCCAACTCTTAGGAGGGGCTTCATGGGCGGCAGTGATAAATGTAATTTAATAGACAATCGTATCGTTGTGTAAAAAATCTAAATACTGTAAAACATAACGGTGCAGAAATAAGAGTTAAGTTCTGGGGGAAAAAAAACGCCAACTGTACTAAACTGTATACAATAAAGTTTAGGTTGTATATTTAGATATAAATTGAAAAGGGTGTGATGCTAAAGTGCATGTACTAGATATTATTAAATGGACACAAGTAGATTTATTTAGTTTGTTTAGGTCTTCGTATCGCCCCCCAAAACGACAGATTCTTGAAAGCACCATGAAAATACTCCTCCTTTGATGAAAAGATGTAGTAATGATAATAATGACAATATTCATAAAGCGCATATATCCATCTTGGGAGGTGCTCAAGGCACCTACTACACAATTTCAAATCAAAACCTCCAAAAGAAAATCAAGTCTATTCCAAAAGGAGCTAAATTCACTTGTGTAACTTCTGAGGAAAATGGATTTGTTAACCAGACTTTGTACATACGTCTATGGACAAGTGATATTAGAAGGTACATTTTTTTCATAATTTCTCCCAAAATTTAGGTAAATAATTTGTAGAAAGACGGAAACTTAAGCGAACAATGTTGTTATATCAATAACTCAATTTTCATCAAAAGTGGATTAAGCTCCTTTGGGAATTAAACTCTAAATTAAATGTATATATGTCAGCATCACAGAACATTGCATTTCACGTGAAATATATTATATGGTCTGTTATGCAACATATCACATTTAGTGAAAACCTCAAATACATTCAACTCACTACATTATCTCTAGTATAAATCTGATCACACCAAACCTAGACAAAAAAATTGGTATCATATTATTGACTTACGGGGTCTTTATACCAATGTGTTAATCGAGAGTTCAATGTAAAAATATATTTGTTATTTTACATTGTAAATGTGTAATGATTTAATGTTATGCTCTATGTGTCATTTGAAAGAAAGACGAATAAATATCTTATCTTATCTTATCTAATCTTATATATCTTATGTTAAAAACGAAAAGTGAGCTAAATGATTTCAAGCAGTCTAAAACCGACATTATTTATCAGGCCTAAACAAAAAGAAATGTTAGTGAACGAAGAACTTGCGCATAGGGATTGTGTAAGGTATTTGGTCATTCGATGTCACGTTAGTTACAGAGTGGAATGTAGTTCTGCATATAAAGTGACAACAAATGTGTTATTCACTTCACGTTCGGTGTTAGCTAAGCTTTAACAGGTGTTGCTAATTTATTTAATGATCAGATATACTAAAATCATACTAAATATTTTACTGCAATCTTAGATTTTGCTGGTAACGTTTGGGCCAAACAGACTTTGATATGCCCATGTTCCCAAAAAATATATGGGATTAAATACTAGTAGTTAATGATACTGATTGGAATTTTAGGATAGACATAAATTGTAAGGTTGCGATTTCGCGAGGAGCTGTGGGAAAATTTCAGGGGGAGAAGAGAAGCGAGATTCCAAAATTATCTATCATATATATAAAAGTTTTTGGAAAACGTTCAAAGTTGCAAATTGCGAGCAAAATCTGAAAGGGACTTACACATTTTTTAAGTAATAACATAAACTCCACTAATACCAGCACTCTTCAAATATTGAAAATCTTAGTTTACATCTCATGTATAGTATGAATGCTCTTTTCTGATCAATCATGGTAAATTTTAAATGATATTTTCAACGGAGACCAATACAAATCACACTCTTTAATGTGGATGTTAAAATATCTCATTCATCATAATTGAAGTTAAATTGAAAATGTTATTCTAATCAAAAGTGTAACCTCATGTTTACAAAATCAATCATCGAGGGAGATCCGTCATTAACACTTTCATGACCTTTAAATGGAAAATCATTTGATCATTTCATACGTTAAAATGTGTTTTTATAATGTGATTGGAAAAGCATTAGGTCATTTCATACGTTAAAGTATGTTTTTATAATTTGATTTTAAATTCATTGAGTGAAAATGTCAGGTTGGATTTTTGGCAATGAACTCTCAAATCAACTTGTTTGCTCTTAAAGGCTGATATGATTAGTTTGAATGTCTCATTCAAAATCAATCCTCGATCCATCATTAACACATTCATGACCTTTTAAATGGAAAATCATTTGGTCATTTCATACGTTAAAATGTGTTTTTATAATTTGAATGAAAAAGCATTTGGTCATTTCATACGTTAAAAAATGTTTTTATAATTTGATTTTAAATTCATTGACTGAAAATGTCAGGTTGGACTCCTGGCAATGCACTCTAAAATCAACTTGTTTGCTCTTAAAGGCTTATGTGTTGAATTTGAATGTCTCGCGACAAAAAAAATCTTGGAGTGAAGTTATGTACACATTTTGTCTCATAAAATGTATAATAATGTCCTTGACGTTAGTTTCAAATTACAACATATCCTAGCCAAACGAGTTTTGAATCAAAGTACTAAGTTTATCATTCTCTCCTTCCTTTCGTATAATACTTAATAATATGATCTATAACGTGTTGGATTTTCTGGTGTAATGACAGTATGGTTTCAGGGTAAGTGGAATTTATTTCTAATTCCAATGTTTAAGAAATATTCTCTACCATAATGAATTGCTAAACAAATCAAATACATGCACATAAGAAGGAATCGTTAAAAAATAAATCTTGATTCTATAAATCTGTAGATTCTTAAAAATTCAAATCAACAATTCATAAGTTACTAGCATCACTCTTCTAAATTTGGTGATAAGGTGAATTTGAAAGTCTTGTAACAAATAAATCTTTCCGTGAAGTTTGTTGCCTTATAGAAAACTCCACAAGAAGCATATTATATAAATGAACATAGAACCATTTTGAGGGAGATGTAATCAATAATTATAGAAAAAAAATTAAATCATTAATTGGTTATTCTTCATGAATCTATAAATTTATCCTTCAAAATACACCGTGAATCTGATTTTTGTAACGTATTTTGTTGTTCGTATAAACCTATAACAAAATTATCCGCCATAGCCGATAGACTTAACAGGCCAAATGAAACTGTAAAAGGACATCATTATATGTAGAAAGACTTTTATATATGTAGGACTACATTGCGACTCGATTCATTGTAATAATTTGTTAAGGTAACTCAGGAATCTCCAAAATGTTGGGCTTATTTTATCTGTGAAACAATGTACCTGTACATGTACGTGTATTCTGGGGGTAAAATACGATTCCGAAAACCTAAAGATTTTGGAGTAAATACTTGTTATTGATTTAACGAATGTGACTGAGATTGCTAGGCAATTGATGTAATATATATGCTACTGAAATTCTACAAAGCCTTTAATCATAATGAAAATTAAATAATAGTAAAATGATTAAAATAATACATGTTTTGATGTAAATAGTTACTGTCTCGATTGCATAACTGCTGCATCGGCAATTGACGTGGTTGTATATTGCCACTCTCAATCAGCGGAGCGCCGATTGAACTCAAGCGGGGAAGTTTCGGCTGCATGACCCGCAGTTCATACGGTCAAAATCTGTGTAGCCTCTCTTTGCGCCATTTTTTTTCCTGCCAACTTACGATACAGTATGATATGTGTCAAAGAGTTAGACTTAGATTAAAAAATACTTCGGAGTTTTGTAATTAGCAACTAATTTGCCCAAAGTTAATCGTTCAGTTAGGAAGGCCGACAAGCAAGTAGCACTTGAAAAGAGTACCCTCATTTTTAACAGTTCATTCATAGAACACCAGAAATTCTAGGAAAATTTGATATTCAATCGACTCTGCTCTAGAAAGATATGAGGATATAAGATTGCGTATTCTTCAATAAGAATGTTATACATACAAAACTACACAAGGTCTACACATGTAAGCCATTAACTTTCATGTAATTATAAAGTTCGCAGAGAAATCATCGAATTTGTACGCTTCTGTAATACAGCCGCCATTTTCCCAAAGATATAAGTATTTCACACTAACAAACCCCCAAAAGGCCTACACATATCTCTTGATTAAGTTGAATATGTTCAATTATCGGGTTAGTAATAATACTTTTTTTAAAAGAAGAAATCAAATTTGGGGAAAGTATGACTTTGGTCGAAGTCAAGTGAATTTATTCATTCACGACAAACCATTATGTTAAGAAAAGAAATGTGGACTTGCTTAACGTCTGTAGGAACAGAAATGCATGAACTCTTAAGGAATTTTTTTTTAGTGCAATGCTAAACAAGTTTCATAATGTAATTAATTGTCAAAATTAAGACATGGTCACATAAATGTATCCGTCATTTTCTGCTGTACCACTCTACTAGAAATCTATCCTAACACTTAGAGATTGTACATTCTTTATGTCAAATGTTACAAATGAATGAATACTTGTGACGCACGAATATAACATACATTTGTTTCTGTCTTTATCTGAAAAGACCTTTGGAAATATGGATTTATAAAGTCAAAGTAAATTCATAATATTAATTATGTGTGCATATATAAAATGTCAGTGTACAAACATGTATACACACATAAATATATATATGCACTGACTTTATATGACCCTGTCGCAAACCAAACATACATTTTAAACATCACATCTATTCTATATAATATGATACAAATATAGAGTTACAATCATTAATGGCATTAGTTGTATTGGTTTCTGTTTCATGGGAGGGACTATAACAATATCAATAACCTAATAAATACGTAATGTATTACCATTTATTTGCGATTATATTTAACTCTCCACGAAAGAAAAATAACTTGCATGGTAGTCTTAATAAACTGCAGTGTTAAAAACTCCAGTAGAAATTTGAAATGAAACTTTAACACTTAAATTATATAATTAGAAATACTCTAATCTATGTACAGACTATAAGTTCCTTCATATTTGCTGGATTTTGAAATCTGAACATGTTACAATATTTAAAGGAAGTAGACTTAATAAGTGTTCATGATTTGTGCCGTTTCCTATTATAATAGATCTTTTTTTGACATTTTAATATAGATGTACAAGAACTTTAAAATTTTTTATCATGTCTAATTTTCAGACATTTAATCTAGTATAGTTATTTCTATGTAGACATAGTAAAACATACATAACTTCATTGTTTGAATGTATGAATTTGTTAATCAAATAATTTCTCATAATTTGATTGCTAAAAAATAAACTGTCTACGTAAGTCCCTGATTTTTTTCTTCTTCTGTCTAGACAATTGGTGAAGAATTGCACTGTGATATATTATGTAGTGCATTGTAGACTTTATAAAAATTCCACGCGTTATGCAGCACGCAGCAGCTCTTAAAATCTGTAAAACGTTTTCGAAAACGATGGATGCTGTTATATAATTGAAATGGAAGTATCAACAATTAATATATCAACTGTAAATAATTCTTTTCAGAATATGAAGACACGGGGGAAGGTATTAGGGACATACAAATGAACTTTGATTTTTGTACTCACATTCTTTCTTTTTGTTTGTTTCAAGGGCGTTGCGCGATGACTCATATAAACTGTGACACAAAGAAATTCGATAAATGGCAAGTTGAGTCATATTTCCCCTTTCATAAAATATTCAAACGTTATGTTTTTTTGAGTGACCATTAAGTAAAATAACTAACAGGCCCTATGCGATATAATTAATGTTTATTTTGTTAATTTCGTAGGAAGAAGTGAAACTACTTTATGCTAACTTTTGAAATTCTTCTCGTTATTTCCTAGTTCGTGATGCGACCAGGCTGACCAATCAGTGATCGCCATCTAAGAGAGCGCCGTGTCACGCGGAGGAATATGGACCGGCCTCAAGGTTCCGTTGAAAAATACCGGGGGTACGTGGTACTAGAAAGCAACGGGTATTAATAAATAAACCTGTATTCTTTTGATCTGTCTATCCCTCCCGGTGGCGAGTTGACTGTATGCTGATAATGCAATGCTAGTTGGCTCTAGACGCACACAAAGGAAAAGGTGTGCTCAAGGTACCTTTTCAATGGAATGTCTGTTAATATGCATACCTGCTTTGTCTCTCTGTGTATACCGGTACATACCACGTGTGCAGGCCACATTCAATGTAACATATTGCAGACACTACACATAGACATGATGGAAAATAATTGTGTGTATGCTTGTGTGGGTTAAGTCTGGGTGTGCGTGGGTATCACGTTAATATATTTTTCAGACGTTTCTGGTAATGTATTTCATGAAATCAATTTGTTTGAAATGTGTAAATAGTACACGCAAAGTGCTGGCCCTCTCAGACTTCAATCAACTTAGTCTTATTAGCCTCTAATTGTTGGTTAAAAAATTCGTGGGGTACTTCCTGTTAACCTATATATTCACTGTTCAGAGATAAAAGGGCGTTTGTTCTGTGCTAAAGTGTATGAGTTAACGCCCCTCTGGCTATAAACAGACGATGTGTAAAAATTAGAAAATAATATGCCCCTCTTGTATAGCGCATATCACATAATGATAAAACGCTTCCAAACGACTTTGAATATCATTCCAATTGAACTTATAATAGCATGTCTGGCTTTTCAAGAGACATATACCATGTATGTAAAAATACTGAGTGAATATGCTGATAAAGAATTCATGTATTGATGTATTGTAACATGTTGATCATGTTACTTATTCACATGTAGTATTATCGTTTCAAAATAGTTTTGTTAATGTATGTTTTCAAAAGAGTCATGCAAAGATGTCTAGTCTACTATGTAGACTGTCTCTAAATATTTGTATTCATTCCCTAATGCCATTTTTATAACATTCAAGTGGGTTTTGTACAGTTTTAAATAATGAATGAACCGGTTTACTAACATACTCGAATCAATGTATGGATGGATGTTTCCTTCCTCTGGACCTAGTGACGAGCTATTCCGTTGACCTGCTATTCATGTATGAACTACAATATTCAGAATTCAGTTTGAACATATCGCTTGTCGATATGTCGGGCAATCATCGGGCAAGTTTTTAGCTTGTCAAGAACAATATTTGTTGAAAACATACGTATGCAATTGGAATATGTTACTAAACCGGTCTATTTATATAGTAAAATATCAATCTAGACATTCATTTAGAACAAAAAACGAAAAATAAAAAACCCATTTTTTTGTTTTTTGTTTGTTTCTGTGTGTGTGTGTGTATTAACAGCTCGTTTGTTCCCAACATAATTTATTATTGATATTTCTTTAATGATTAGATGTATTCCAATCTCACAATGTTTGTAATGACTTGTTTTTTAATTGAGTTTTTTTTTGTACAACGTCAATTATGTCAACCTTTCTTTTTTTCTTTGCCTCATCAGAGTATTTATTAGGTATACATGGTTTACAATCAAAGATATAATAATACAAATCAAACTTACATAATCCCAAAAGCATCATTATTGGCATAACAAAGAATTGAAATTAAATTTTGCTTTGCAAAGCATTTGAATCATCATTAACATAAGAATTATAATGATTTTTTTTTAAATAACACGTAACAGCTCTTCTGGTAAAAACATGTGCTTTCTGGTCATATTTATATTTATATTTGACTGACTTTCTGTCAACCTTTCTTGATTGCACGTGTGAACCATAATCATTTAAGTAAGAAGAAATGCACCAGTTATTTATTCATATTTATAGAAATGTAATAGTCATGTCAATGGCAAATTAACGATTTTCTTTTTTAAAGAAAGATTGCGTTGGATATTTTTGGTAATTTGATATAAAGTAAATACATGCTATTGTAGGACAATGTTGAGTCGACTTAGTCTTATACATTAACTAAGTACAAAACAAAATGTAAATATATATGGCCAAGGCCCAAAACTCTGCAAACATGAGCTTCATAATTTCCTCTTTTAAATTTATATATATATTTTTATTATTCATTTATTTATTTATTACATTATTATCTACCAATTTTCAATTGGTAACATATACTTCATAATACACTATAAATAAAAATTAATGGGATATTCTTTAGTTTTGTGAAATTTATGGGGAAAATGAAGAGCTTACATGCCATTCACTATTATCAGACAGGCAAAATTAAAACATGTATTCGACACTGGTGGTGATTTGATAAATACAATTACATAGCATTAATGAGCAGCAGGCTATACACTAGCTATCATAGAACAGTTCATTTCTTACAATTAATTAGACTCAAGCACCAAAAGAATGTACTTTTTTAATACAAGGAATGTCTCAGAGAATGATGGCATAAATTATTTGTTACAAATTGCAGATAATTTTTTTCACATTCAAGTCAATGAAGTTGTAAGTTTAAGGCAAACAAAATGTTCATTCTCTATTGCATGAAGATGTTTATTGATCAAAGTATTTGATTCGATTTGGTTAAAGCACATTTTGAAATAAAATATGTAGACGTTCTCATTTGGAATTGCCTGAAAAGATAGACAAAAGAAGAGCGTTCATCTACAACTTGTAAATATCTTCATGTACGTCTTTGTACACATTCACATTATTTAGCCCATACTGATCCAATATTATGTAAGATAAAAACATTAAGAATCGCTCACATTCAGTCTTCAAAAATGCAATCTTTATGTATAAATTTTGGATAAATACTATACCTTTGGCATTTCGAAATATCTTTGTTTACAATAGTGATATACATTCTTATCCTACACGACACTCATCCGATTTCCACTTAACCAACTCAAAAATTATTATGGCCTATAAATCGATAAGACACCATGGTCCAGATATTAGGAATGCTTTACGTGACAATATTTAACACTCTGCATCTCTTTATTCATTCAAAGCATCGATGAAAAAATATTTAATATCTAAATATTCACAAACATTATAAGGGTGTCAGAGGTTTTGATTGTTTGCTTATATAAATTATTTTTAGATGACCAGTTCATTAACAATACGAATCGAACACTTATTTCACCTGTACACACCCACTTGCACACACTTGTATTTTTGTTTCTTTTCTTAATTTCTTTCCACTTTTTATTTAGATACTTTCTGAACAAAATCTGTATATGTGACACTCTATTCTCCTACATACTCCTACAACAGCGCCATTCCCCCCCCCCCCCCATTCCCGGCTGCTATCGACTCAAACATTCTTGCTTATGAAAGTTGGCCTCTGCATTTATCTTGATTATTTTTACTTACCTCCATACCTTCAAGCTTTCAATTATATATATATATATATTTGCATTTTTAAGTGCGTGTATTTAAGGTGTCACTCTCTATGTAAATCAGTTATATTATAAACTATTATTGTTATTTGAATGTTTTATATTTGATTTATCAAAAAATGCAGAAACATCTGCTAAAAAAATAAATAAAAAAAATCATAAATATTGATTTAATTTATATCATTGCAGTTGTATGACTTACTTTAATCCTCACTTTAGATATCTATTTCTACAGAGTATGCTGTGAATGTAATCTTTTGAAGAAATAATTATTTCACATCGGCATACCATAATGTTAGTATAAGAGAGCAGGTGCTCATATTAAATATATAATTGAAAAGAAAGAAATTTGAGTTCTGGCAAGGAGAGGAGGTGGGATAAATGTGACGTTTTAATCAGTCTTCTTCTTCCAATTTAAAAGAATATTGCAATAGCAGTCTGCTTGAAACCGGTTACTCTTTAGAATGTTCCTGTGTGCCTTGATCTGTTTTCTAAGCTTTTCATTGTTTTCGGTAAAGATTCGTGAATTCGTTACATTTTTAATGATCTAACACGTCATGATACCAATATTAAAACCTGGAACCATCGTTTCCTTTAAAGGTGATCAATTAACAGAATTTCATACGACTTATTATTTCAACATTGTTTCAATAAAATGACACCTACAGTCAAGCAATTAAAAAGCATCTGAATATCATGTGTCAAACATGTACCTATATTAATCAATTGATAAATAACTCTATGGGGTGGCTGAGGAATAAGGTTTGCAATTGAATATTTGATATTGGCACCAGAGCAACACACCAGTTTGATTTAATAAACGGAAATTAAGACTTTTTGTAATGTTTTGCAAGCCCAAATATTTTCATAAAAAGGCGACAAATAATAACTTAACAAGAAATTGCACGTAATGCATTCTTGGCAACTTTTGTACAAAGCAAAATTTAGATCACCACAAGAATCTATAATCAGATAAAGGAGAACAATTGTTGCTAAATTTTGTTGTTTACTTTGCAGAAAGGAAACTTTCACTTTCAACGATATTTATTTATATAGTAAATATCTTTTTAGAAAGGTTCTAAGGGTTGGGAAGAGAAAAGAAGACGAATCACAGAAATTCTACAGGAGAAGAACTGTACATATTATTTCAGGGTTTCTTTTATAATTATGATTATTAGGTTACATGTTTTCAAGAAAATGTAAACAAAATAAATATCCAGTCTGTGAGGCGGCTGCAGGTATTGCTCATCTTTTTTTAAAAATATTTCTTTTAAAATGATTTTTTTTCTTTCCATTATATATTCAATAAGTAATGTCCTAAGTTGATGTCTCTGTCCGAGGCAAAATATTCCCTATTCATTTCAAAATGTCACATGTTACAGCTTAATTACGTACAGTAGTATGAATATGAATATAGAAATGAAAATATATTTGCATATGTGTTATGTTTTGGCACGTCATGGATTTATTTTTGTAAGGTTCCTCTTAAATATAATTATTTATAAACATTTTGTTATTAAGTTTTTGCTCAATACAGTAATGTGGATATAAATATTGAAATGAATATATATGTGCATATTATGTTTTGGCATGTCATGGAAACATAAACAATTTTTAGGTTCCTCTTAAGTATAATTATTTATAAAAACATTTTGTTATAAAGTTTTTGCTCAATACAGTAATAGGATATAAATATAGAAATGAATATATATATGCATATGTATTATGTTTGGGCATATCATGGAAACATAAACCATTTTTAGGTTCCTCTTAAATATAATTATTTATAAACATTTTGTTATTAAGTTTTTGCTAAATATTTATGTCTTCATGAATAATTTCCCCCAAGTTTTTAAATGCATTGTTGAAGCAAGGTGTGTAGAATAGATATGGGAGTGTGCTTTACCCAGCAAGTTAAATACGTAACGAATAACTGCACAATGTCGTTGTTAGTAGTGTGTGAGTTCAAACGTTTATTCAACATGAAATTGTTAACTCGTATTAAATTCCTTTAAATTTTAAACAAGAGAGTTCTTTGGTTGTATTTTTTACATTCTTGACCAGCCCCCCTCCCCCCCCTACAAAAACGAAGGGAAACAAGAGAGAAACATGCATAGCATAGATATTTATAAAGATAGAATACAGAAGTCGCAATAATTAATGAGTTAAAAAAAACACGGTCCTCCATAGATAAGGTAACGAGCTAGGGTTAGGCAGGGACATGGTAGAGATGTCCCTGGGTAAGGGTTAGGGGCGTGAGTGCGCGCGGGTGGTTGTGCGTGCATGTGGGCTCTGATGTATGGGTTGGTAGGTCATGTAAGAAACAGCCTCAAAAGGACAAATACAATGAAATAGATACCTATTGATATAGAAAGGGGATAGAATATCTCAGCTCTCTTTTCACTTTAAAGTAGAAAATAGTAGCAGGAGCTGCATCAGTAGTTGGAGAAGCAGTAGTAGTAGCGGGAGTGCTACTTGATGGTGACGTACATATAACAGAAATCGTAATAATAGCAACAATAACCAGAACAAT
This sequence comes from Strongylocentrotus droebachiensis, assembly GCA_035222895.1. Classification (NCBI taxonomy): domain Eukaryota; kingdom Metazoa; phylum Echinodermata; class Echinoidea; order Camarodonta; family Strongylocentrotidae; genus Strongylocentrotus; species Strongylocentrotus droebachiensis. Next base: position 136,409 of record JAVYIG010001142.1, on the reverse strand, counting down.
AAGAATGAAAAACGGTGATGATGATGACGGGATGATGATGATGATGATGATGATACTGATACGAAGAAGAAGAAGAAAATGGAGACGAAGAAGAAGAAGAAGAAGAAGAAGAAGAAGAAGAAGAAGAAGAAGAAGAGAAGAAGAAGAAGAAGAAGAAGAAGAAGAAGAAGAGGAATAAGAAGAGAAGAAAAAAGAAGAAGAAGGGGATGAAAAGGAACAATATAAAGAGTAGGAGAAAAGAAGAGGAGAAGAAGATAAAGAAGAAGAGAAAAAGAGAAGAATAAGAATAAGTAGAGCACGGATGCAGTAATATTAGTCATATGTTTTTATCAAGAAGTGCTCCTGTGTACATATTACAAGTCTGAATTCGAATGTGTCTCTCGCTGTTTTTAAAGCGATTCAAATCTTAATTTTAGCTATCAGCAAAGGTGTGCTTTTTACAGTTACAAATGTTCATGATTTGTGATTACTGTAACATATTATTCAAAAGGCGTCCAAAGTCTGACCTCTGCTTAATCTTTAAAGAACCGCAATGCCATATTTTTTTAGCAGATGTTTCTGCATTTATTGATAAATCAAATCCAAAACATTCAAATAACAATAATAGTATATAATATAATTGATTTACATCAAGAGTGACAACTTAATACACACAAAATAAAATATTTAAAAAAAAAAACATAATTGAAAGCTTGAAAGTATGGAGGTAAGTAAAAATAATCAAGATAAATGCAGAGGCCAACTATCATAAGCTAAGAAGCTTGAGGCGATAGCAGCATATCAAAATAGTAAGTCGTTAGCGATTTTGACATTAACGTAATATCCAAATAATATTGAAACATTTTCAAAATAGACGATGATAGATGGAGAACTTTGAACTACTTTTAGCAACAAAGAGAATGAAGTTCGGTTTAGCGGTCATGTTAAAGTGTTAAAAATGTGTTCAGCAAAAATGTATAGAACAATAATTCTTGAAAAAAAAGTTTAGTCGGGCACACAGAGCAAGGACCACGACGAACTGACTCTCAGAGTAAGAAGAAGGAGAAGAAGAAGAGGAGGAAAGAAGAGGAGAAGAAGAGGGAGAGAAAAAGAAGAAAAGAAAAAGAAGTGTGAAAAAGAGGAGACGAAGAAGAAGAAGAAAGAGGAGAAAAGAAGAAGGGAAGAAGAAGAGAAGAAGATGATGAAGAAGAAGAAATAGAGTAAAAAAGAGGAGACAAAAAGGAGATGAAGAAGAAGAAGGAGGAGGAAAGAAGAAGAGAAGAAGAAAAAAGAGAAAAGTAGAAGAGAGGAAGAATAAAAAGAAGAAAAGAAGAAGAAGCTCTTCCATGCCGTCAGGCACTGTAAGAAAGCTGTCAAGGCCTGGAGTATTGACGGCAGAATATTCGCCGGTCTCGCCAATACCAGTGACAATGGTCGCCTAACCAAAAAGCTGATTACGTGCGAGGAAGATCTTGCGAACTTATGACTGAACTTCGCAGATTATATGGTAACTCCTTACTTGCAACTAAGCCTATTCATGGCAAATATGTTTTATATACAGACTGTTTTTTCTTGCCTTTGTTCATTATATATCTCCCCCACTTTTCTACTTTATTTCTCCTTCATTCTCTGCTATTTAATTTCAACATGAATTTTATTTCTCAAGCTGTCTCCTTTCCCTTGGAATCTAAGCACATTGGTGCTTTATATATAATGTGTATTTCCTATCCTCTCTATCTCATGTCAGTTTGCTACCCGAATTACGAACCGCAGTTACACAGTACAATATCTATTTTCTTACTCTCTCAATATGATCCAAACTGATGATGATATTAAATGCAGTTTGTTTTAATCCAATGCAAGTACCTTGCAACAATATGATGAAAATGATGATCAAATTACAATAAATTGTAATTATTGTACCGAAAAGCAATTCTTTGATATGGTCTGTGGTTCAGAGAGTAATGAACTTGCTTTAATTCACTTGAATATACGTAGTATGTGTAAGAATTTTGAAAATTTCAGTGTTTTCACCAAGCGTATATCAGGATTCACAGCAATAGGTGTTTCTGAGACCTGGTTTCCTTCTGAATTCGATACTAGGTTATATTTAATTCCTGGTTATAATTTGGTTTCTAATAATAGACGAGATAAAAGAGGTGGAGGGGTGGCTTTATACATTCCATCTGTGATGGATTACCAAATATGTCATGAGCTTACCATTATGGATGATGTGTTAGAAACTATATTTGTTGATGTTTTCATACCAGGAAAACGTAATGTTGTTTTAGGTGTCGTTTATAGGCCGCCACAAAGTAATCTAAATCTCTTTATAGATGAAGTACACAATATTCTGTCAAATCCATTACTTAATAACAAGACAATTTTTCTTATGGGTGATTATAATCTGAACCTGCTCACTTGCGATGGAAATAGCTGTATTGATGACTTTTTGAACCTGTTGGTGTCCTTTTCCTTGATGCCTTTGATCACTAAACCTACAAGAGTGTCTGAAAATTCCTCTACTCTCATTGACAATATATTCACTAATTTGCAACCCTTTCCAGATGCTGGCATCATAATTTCTGACCTATCGGACCATTTTCCTATTTATGCCAAGATGCTATTGAGCAAACCCTCTTTCATTACTAGGCAAAATAAACATGCCCGTAGGAGCAATCCCGAAAATATTGCAAAGCTTAAGGAAGCCCTAATTGCAACTGACTGGAGTGATGTTTTACTTGATCAAAATGTTGATAGCTCTTTTGAAAACTTCTTTCGAAAATTTATATTGCTGTATGATGAGAATATACCTATGTCAAAAAGATAGTGGAAATTACAGGAAGATCCCCCGAATGCCATGGATTACAAGATCGCTATTGAAATCGATCAATAAGAAAAATAAGCTATATTATAAATACAAGACAACTAAATCAGAAGAGTCACGCTTGAATTACACTAGATATCGGAACACCTTAACTACAACATTACGTGTTTCAAAGAAAAATTACTATTCCACTCAGTTTCAGGCAACCTTGAATGATATAAAAGGAACATGGAAGGTAATCAAAAATATTTTTAAAAGCAACAGTAAAACATCCAGCATAAGATCTCTGCAAATTGATGGAGAATTAGTAGATGATACAAAATCTATTGTTGAAAAGTTCAATAATTATTTTTGTAGTATTGGTCCGAATTGTCGGAGGGTATTCCAAATTGTGATAAATCATTCCATGACTTCTTGAAAGAACCTAACCAGCAAAGTTTGTTTTTAATGCCAACAAATGAAGTAGAAGTACTCAGTATAATACATTTTTTGAAGATTGGAAAAAGCCCAGGCTGTGATACTATCTCCAACAGTCTAGTTAAAAACTTAGCAGTAGAAATCGTACAGCCATTAGTGCATATATTTAATCTGTCACTGACAAATGGCATTGTACCCAGGGAGATGAAAGTGGCAAAGGTTGTCCCAATTTTTAAGAAGGGTGACCCAAAACTATTGACGAACTACCGACCCATTTCCCTATTAACATCTTTCTCTAAAATTCTTGAAAAACTGATCTATGTGAGAACTGTAAAGTTTCTCACTTCAAGTAAAATATTTTCCAACTTTCAATTTGGCTTCCGTGAGAAACATACTACCACCCATGCTATACTGCACTTTATCAATAAAGTTTCTTATGCTATGGACAACCACATGCACACACTTGGAATATTCTTGGATTACTCTAAGGCATTTGATACAGTAGATCACAAAATATTGTTATGTAAATTATCCCATTACGGGGTCAGGGGTGCTGCCCTGGATTGGTTCAGGAGCTATTTAGCTGACAGACAGCAATTCGTATCCATAAATGGTTTTGATTCAGAGTTACAAAATGTCAGCTGTGGAGTCCCACAGGGATCACTTTTTGGTCCTCTTTTATTTATTCTTTATATAAATGATTTTCAATATTCTTCTGATGTATTATCCTTTATTTTGTTTGCAGATGATTCAAGCATATTTGTTTCACACAAAGATGCACAAGTTCTTGTGCAAACAGTTAACTCAGAGTTGCGCAATATTACCTCATGGATTCATGCTAATAAACTGTCTCTTAATCTTACAAAAACCAATTATATGATATATAGCAATTCGCTCAAGATGTTGCCCGGTGACATTATGTTCAACGGTGTTCTGATAGACAGGGTAACATCAACTAAATTTTTAGGTCTTTATATCGACGAACAATTGAAGTGGAAAACTCATGTAAATAATCTATGCAAAATATTATCAAGGAATACTGGTGTAATTCGTAGGTTGAAGTCTACTCTTCCTAAAAGCATATTACTTATCTTGTATTCAACTTTAATTCTACCTTATATTAATTATGGTGTGCTTGCTTGGGGCAAATCTCTAATAACACAATTAGATAAAATATTCTTGGCTCAAAAGAGGGTAATAAGAACAATCTGTAATGCTGACTTTCGTGCTCATACAAATCCTCTTTTTTATCATCATAGGATTTTAAAGGTAGAAGATATTTATTATATGCAATTGGGTTCCTTAATGTATGATCTCAACTCAGGTGTACTGCCACTGGCATTAGCCAAGATTTTCAAGAGAAACAATCAAATTCACAATTATGCCACAAGAGGTGCTTCTGCATTCCACTTACCCCATGCAAGGACAAAGTTTACTCTCAACACTTTAGTTTGCACTGGACCAAGGTTTTGGAACACTCTTGACTCAAGCATTAGCCATTCTGTCAGTATATCTGTCTTCAAACGTAAACTGAAATTGTACTTATTGAATAATTACTTAGTTGTTTCTTAATCTGTAGTGTCGTGATTTATATTTGAACTTAATCCATTCCCCAATTTACTACTGTATAGCAACTGCCGACTTACCTTTTCCTTTTTCTTTCCTTTCTCGCCTGTAGCTAGCTTTCAGTTTACAGTGAAAGTATATATTTTTTCTTTCTCCCCTCACTCGAGCTCTCCCTCTCTTTCCCACTCCCGCCCCCTCTCTTCATTTCTATATCCCACATTATTATCACTCTTATCTCCCCCTGTTGTACATAGTCTCTTCTCCCCACCCTTTTTTATTACTCAGTTAAACAATGTGTATAATCATATGGTTATTGTTTATAGTTATTTGTTTTAGTACTTTAGCGCCTTTGACGAACATTTCTTGTATTAATCTATTATATAACCAGGCTGTTCTTGTTGTTTATGTTATTGTTTTTGAGGGACCTGACCTCTACAAGCTAAGCTTTAATTAGGTCTCCTCGTCTTTTCTTCTTTTGTTTTCTCATGTAAATGCATTGTGTGAACTTGATTCTTATAAGTGTTCCTCTTATATACTTTGCATGTTATACATTTGTTAAATTGTATTACATTTATGTTGGAAGAAAGACAAATAAACTTGAACTTGAACTTGAACTTGAAGAAGATGAAGAATAAGAAGGACAAAAGAAGAAGAGAAGAAGATGAAGAAGAAGAAGAAAAAAAGAAGAAACAGGAGAAGAGAAGAAGAAGAGCAGGAAGTGCAGTAATATTAATAAAACATTCTTATCAAGAAGTGCTCAGATGTTCATATTACAAGTCTAAATTTGGATGTGTCTCTCGCTGTCTTTAAAAGCGATCAAATCATATTTTTAGCTATCAGCAGAGGTGTGAATTTTACAGTAAGTTACAAAGCTTCATAATTCTTGATTATGGTGACACATTATTCAAAATGCGTCTAAACAATTATTCATTTTTTGTTTAAGGTCTGCAAATGCACAGCCTGAACATAGTTTAATCTTTATGATGATAGATCGAATAAAAGTTCGTGAGACATTTTGTTTCCATGTACATGTTTAAAATACCATAGTAGAAACTCTAGATATGACTTGAAATACTGTAAATTATATATGTGGATCACATTCAGAGTTGTGGTCTCATGCACCGTTTTTCTGTACTAGGAGCTTTTTAACTATTTTTAAATATCAGTAGGATTCATACACTAATTATTGACCCATTAATTCAATTTCGAAGAACATATTTGTTCATCAAATCAAATTGAGTAGGTCTGTATTTCCATTTTCCTTTTCATTTCCATTAGTCTTGAACATTGGCAGGGGGATGGAGTTCTTGAAATATTCTCATAACTACTTATATTTAGGATCTTTCTAACCATAACACTGATAATATTTGTATTTCGATTCAATGAACATTTATTTCCTTTAAAAAAAAAAATATCAACATATAGATTGTAGGAAGGAAGGATGCAAAATTTACTACAAGCACGAAGCTTGTGATGGGGTCGAAATAGCAATAAAGACATATATATAAATTATATAATAATAATCAATATATAATACATAACATACCTATAATAGGATAAAGAGAGAGAGACAAAAATAAGGAGAGAAAAAAGAGAAAGAGAGAGAAAGAGAGATTCATGGCTCTTCCTATACACATGCGTAATTTTCACTTTTTTTTTTTCTTTTAATGTTTCAGATACCCCATAGGTCTACGATTAGTGTACGCATAATGGCGCCTTCAAAGCCACGTTTCCCGCCAGGAGAGGTCTTTCACCTCTCGGCATTTGAAAGGGTGGTTCCTATGGTAGGCATTTAATGCCATAAAGTTCGATGTAAAAGCTGCACAAACCTTAGAAATTTACACTGGAAGTAGGGCTGTAGATTCATTTATTGCTGCATTGTATTGCATTGTTTGGTGTCTTGCAGATCTCCTTCAGTTCATATATCAATCATAAAATCAATATTTTCATTATCTACTTTCAAAAAGCAAAAAAAACACTAAAACTTTCGAATTTCATAACTTTATGGCATTGAGTGTAGGCCATAGATAACATCAACCCTCTTCGCAGACGTCGTTGTTACCCACTGTACCGTTGCCATGGCGATACACCTGTCTCCTAGTTGGTCACATATCTCCATCCTTCTGCTAGCTTGGCGAGAAGATCCACGTTGCATTGTGGGAAACCAGAGAAACAAAAGAGATAACAAAAAGCCCGCTACCTTATTAGATGAATGTAGTTAAGCACAGTTGTACTGTTCTTGTATTTATATCATACAGAGGATGCTTACTTGTTTTCTGTCATAATCCTAGTTTGTCTCGTCATGTTCATTTTATATGCCAATTTAAGTCCTTGTTGATAATTTGTCAAACTATTGCAAATGCAATTAATTCTTAATCAGATCACTGTGTAATATCTCGTTTTACCATATACCAAGGGAATGCCAGATTTTTTCAGCCTTATAAGAATAACGTCTACCTGTTTTTGATAACCATGATAACATTTTCCTATCTTTAAAAAAAATAAAAATGTATTATGCCAACATTACATGTAGACATGATTGTTCAAGCTATGGCTGCTTTTCACGTAAACGGATTTGCACACAGTTTTGACTGCCATCATTGGGTTCAATTGAATAAACCAATGTGCTGATGTGAAATCGGAATAAAATATTTTCATGTTGCAAGTAAAAGCTATACCCGTCATCAACTAAATCTAAGATTTCAGTACATCTGTAATTGTATGAAGCCAATAGCGGTATACCTGAGCTTGAATCAGACAAAAATACCAAATAATAACTTATGTCACTAAGCTACATCGGAGACAGCACTCGTACAAATGACCTCCAAATATCCACTGATTGTTTACACATGGAGACGTCCCACTTTGTGCATTTCAGAATGATGAAGTGATGGAGGGGCTTCATGAATACCTTTTTGGTTGCCCTCTTGAAAATAATACTTCCACCTGTGTATCATAGAATGAACACGTTTCCAGCAATCGTCTCGATTTCTTTTACAGTTAGATGTATAAATTACAATTAAGTGTATAAGTGACCTTTATCTGCCAATGCACAATGTATTTATATGTGACCTTGCCAAGAGGTAACACGAAGGTAGTTATTTTCATTTTATTTATTTTATCATTTTGCCGAAAGAGGCAGCTGCTTTGGTAAGAAATTGTACACCATTATACAACATGCATAACGTTCATTTAATCCCTTTTGTATACCGCATCGAATTTGTATTCGGATGTAACGTATTAATAGATGTCAGCTGCTGTTTCCCCTTCCCTTCCTCTTTCATTTATTATTAATTGTATTATATATGTTGTCACCTTTCTCATCCACACTGTCTCTCATTTTCCTTTTCTTCCACCATTTTTATTCACTTCCTAAGACCTCAGTATCTGAAAGACTATGTATATATGTTGTTTTCGTATGTCTTTGTGTTTATTCAGTATTTAATATTTGTAAATTTCTACTGTAATATTGAGCTGCGGATTGTAGTTTTGGTGCAATAAATTCTATTTCAGTCAATCAAGAAATCAATCGGTCAGTCAATTTCCCTTCATTTCGGTGATTAAATCCGTGCATTCATTTCTGTATGCTTATTAATTTCCCTCATCGTCAATTTGGTTTTCTCAATTCAGGTTTGAACGTTGGTATCTCCTTGTTTAAATATTATCATACTTGATTTGGTATCATTGAAAAGCCTCTTCATTCCTTCTTACAACGACGACTATTTGTAATTATTGTTTATGTAATCATGGAATGTTCAGTACACATGTTGTAGAATACATTGTTATTGTTGTCAGTGAAATCTTAATTTCTTTAGTGGGTGGATTGTGTTTTAAATGCTAATTCTTACAATCAGTCGATTGAGACACATCTCATCTTTCATTCAAAATGTGAACAAAAATAACAATAGAACATGTGGTACACCTAAATACGGGGGCCAAGTCAAAAGTAATACGTTGCAGAACGCATTTTTATTGTCAACATCGAATTCTTAATTTCTTTGGTGGGTGGATTGTACGTGTTTTGGATGAAAATCTTACAATCAGTCGATTGAGACACATCACATCTTCCAAACAAAATGTTAAAACAACATATTGAACCTAATGTAGGAGCACCTCAAAATCTTACAAAAGGGTGTTCCATTCTTCAAAAAATATGACGCCTAATCATGACATTTTGCAATCATCCATGATCTCCTCATCTCATCAAACATCATTAATAAAAATTCACCCTCCAAACAGATGAAAAATTCCATATTGACGATAAAAATGCTTTTTGGAAAATAACGCTTTTGACTTGAATGGCCCCATATTCAAGTGTACGGCACATTTCATGATTACTTAATAATTCAAAAATGGGGTGTCTTCTTTAACGGAAATAAAGCAGGCTTTTCAATGACACAAAATTTAAGTACGATAATATATATAGTAACAGAAGAGATTTCACCGCTCAAACTTAAAATGCTAGACTTTCCCTGAGGAAATTAGTTTGCATATAATGTTCATGACAAGTCTTGCGTTGCATTGTTGGTTACTGTATATTCATGATCGTCAAGAGACAGCGAATGTTTTCTTGTATTGCAATTCCTCACTCTCATATTTTCTTATCATATCAATTTATAAAACGCAATCGCAATTTTTTTCGGGAATTAGCTCAATCATTAAAAAGATTGAATACCATATTGTATTGTCTATAAACAATACGTTCGAATGAGGTGAAATGATAGGTTAATTTTTGTAATGTATGCATTGTTTATGAATTAACAACTTAGAAAATGTATATTGTCTGTGTATTTAAAAAAATACTTCCTCTATTTTTTCTTTCTGTTTACCTGGTCAGCTCTCCTGAATAGACATGTTGTTCTTTTTTAAAATTGAATTCAACTCAGTAAAAGGTTTATTACGTAACATGCAAATACAAATAAGGATATTTAATGCGACAAAGGACAAAATCATGAAAAGGAAAGCGATATGATATATCTTTATCCTCCAGAATTTCAATACCTTCATTTTTCTCTATTAGTGTCTTTAATACATCTACTAAGAAATCACAAGAGATTAAGGCTGAACTGATATACATTTGTTAATGTATTTATGTCACTACAAAGATAATAATATTGTTGATATTAAAAGATAAATGTTCCTTCAACATTTTGCAACAAATCTCGATTCGTTTTATTTGAACACAATTGATAATTCTGAAAAGAAATACAACATTTTGCATACATTTTTCTTCCTGCCATCAAATTTGGGGCGAAATTGAGGCTCCCAACACTTTAGAGGGGCTTTAATAACAATAGTTATTATGGTACTGATTATAATACAAATATTGTCATGAATACAAAATAATATCAACAATAATAATAACAATAATGATAGTAATAATAATCATCACAATGATAATCATAATAATAACAATAATGATAATAATAATAATTTCCGTAATTTAATCCAATATGTTAACGTTATTTGTCCCAAAAGAACCAGCTTCAACTGTAACCAAAGAAAATATGAATAACATGCGGGTGTGAATATGATGAAGTGTAGGTTTCAAGTTGTGTGTATAAGGTTAATTGCATTCGTATCAGTTCGCAACATCCTGCTTTGTGATGGCGGTATTCTGCCTCTATCGCCTGCAGCATTTTTCTGCTTGCGGTTTTTCAAATAACATCGGGTAGGTGTGGGTAAGCAATAAAAGTGATACATATTGAGCATGCAAACAAGAAGATGGCAGAACTTACGCATAATTTTTTGTTTAAATGGCAGAACTTGATTATTCTTGTCAGGGTAGAGCGTTAAGGGACGGAGACAGAGTGGGGTGTGAATGTGAAGATCGGACAATGAGAAGCATAATAATGTCAGAATTTAGGCTATTAACTGAATGAAAAAAATGAAGACATTAAAGTAATTTTCCTACTACTTTCTATATTAATTTAATATGTCATACATTCCGTGTGAAGACAAACCACACAAGCTAGCCTTGCTTAAATTTAACAACAACAATTTCATCATCAATGAGCATATGGTTTATTAAAGATACACCTTATGTCATTTCACATTCTGCATCGTAGCGTCTCATACGAATAGATCATGACGTCATGACAGAAATTTTATTTTTTCATTTTCGTTAAGGGGATATTTTGTCGTAACTTTTGAATATTGTGTGTGTGTTTAATGTCTAGTTTACACCAGATTTAACAAGTAAGATATTATAATTAATAAAGCCACTTTGCAGACAACAAATGGTAATAAGGATATTCCTTTATTTTGTCAAATGTTACTTAAGATTTGTATAATTAAGAAAATGCGATGTAAAAACCTTCTCAAGTTATTATTTGCAGTCGTTTTCAAGAGCATATGGGAGTTTATATTTACCCAATTAGTTTTGGTTGTCTTAATATTTTCTCAGTGTTTTGCCAAGCCACGATACACTGTATACTTAACATGTAGATAGTGTCATTTCCTTCGGCAGCATCGACATTATCATGTTGAAGCATTATCCTGCACATGTACTTGTGACGTCATTCATTTCCGTGAATCGATGCCGATGACGATTATCCGGAGGACTTATGCAACACCATGTATAACTAAACAAAACAAGAAGAACACAAATTAATTTCAAAAAGGACATCTGGTCCTCGAAAACCTGGATTTCGTTTCAAGGGTTGCTTACAGGATTATGCGGCTCCATAATTGGGAAGAAAAGCGATTGCCTTTTTGAATACTCTGAAAAACACAATTTGGGGGCACTTTTTATTTTGTTTGCGACTTGTACTGAAATGAGAATGAAATCCAAGAGACATTAGCTAATAATCTCATTAAAAACTGTCAGCCGTTTAAAACTATCTTAAAATTAATCATACATGTATATCACTACTCAACAAGGAAAGCAATCTCTTTCCATTTGTCTTGTTAGCCATTTCCCTTTTGATTAAAAATGTGACGTCAGAGTAGGCTAGTACATAATCATTGTCTGCATAGGCAGATGAACAGGGCTTTGCATACTGACTGAGTATTGTACACCTAGTAGAGACATCGATGCAAGCAGCAGAACCTTGTTATTTCGGCATCTCAAACAGGTGATTTTTTAAAATCAGTTTTATGTACGTATTTGTCACTCTTTTGAATAATTGGCGGGCCGCTTTGTCTAACCAAGTAACAACGTACGCATGCCAAATAATAGTGTTTAACAAAAAAAAGTGCACAAATGTTTGCAACTGGTGAACAAATTAGCTTCTCACCATAAGTTATTAGAGAACGTCCATTCATTTGAATGCATTGCAAACAGGTATCTTATTAGGCAGTGGCGGATCCAGGGGGGGGGGCCCGGGGGGCCCGGGCCCCCCCCCTGAGAAAAAAATCATGTAAAATCACGCGATTTTTACCTTTTTGGGGGGTTGGGCCCCCCCCCCCCTGGCGCTCAAGGGGGGGGTGCAAATTAAAAAATTTAGAGGACCAAAAAAAAAAAAAATGTGCTCACTACCCCCCCCCCCCCCCCCCCCCCCCCCCCCCCCCCCCCCCCCACTGAGCGACTTTTCGGCTGGCTGAGTCGTTGCGATTTTTTTTGGGACTTCAAAAAAAAAAAAAAAAGTGTCCGCTTACCCCCCCCCCCCCCCCCCCCCCCCCCCCCCACTGAGCGACTTTTCGGCCGGCGCGATTTTCAAATTTTCGGGAGCAAAAAAAAAAATAAAGTTGGGCCCCCCCCCCTAAGAAATCCTGGATCCGCGCCTGTTATTAGGAAACAATTGTCCTGCGTTTCAGAAGTGGGTGTCCCACTTTGTAACGTAAATACGGGCCAGTGCATGGGTTTCTCATAAGTTGCACTATACTGACATCACTATTTTCATCAAAATGGCAACTCACATGGAAAAATGGCTAGCAAGGAAACTGCAAATTTTTGAGAGATTGTTTTGCTAGCTAAGTAATCAAATATTAATTTGTTAAATGGCTCTTTTAATGAGTCTATGCAGCTAAAGCTTATTGAGTTTCTGTTGGGCCTGATTAAACGCAGCATAATCTGGAATATATCATATGTTAAATAAAATATTTCTAATATATCTTTCTCTCTCTACCTCTACGTACCTCACGTCCTCTAACTCTCCGACATGCACACACAAACGCGCGCCCACATACACGCACAAACTCACCACACATATCCGCCCAACTTTACTCTCTTTTCTGTCTTTTTAGTCAAGTGTATTTCTCGCACGATCTTCTGTTATAGTGGACCCCTATGAAAAGCAGCACTTCGTGCTGATAAGGGTGTTCCATTCCACAAGTGGTTTACATAATTAATAAATGAAAAATTGATAAAATGAATAAGTTATAGAACCCGAATCATCCTCTAAAATAGCTTTATTATCAGATGATGATGAAACCTGCAAACAGCAAATGACCAACCCCTTTTTTTAATGCTTTTGAGTAAAAACCCAATGCAATATAATTATGCGCCAGTTCCAGGGACAGCGATTTCTTTTCATGACGGGGGAGGAAGGGGGGGGGGGGCGACGAAATGTGAGATATTCTACAATATTTAGTTGTGCAATCTGAAGAATATTATGTGATTGAGCGTAGCGACCGAGCGAGAATATTTTTTTGCATTTTTATTAGCCTAAACGCTGCACTTTTGAGCCCTCCATAGCCTAAAAGTGTGTTTCGGTCTTTAATCAGTATTTGAAAAAGTGCAAAACAAATGTCATTTGTTTTGCACCTTTTCAAATTCACCAGGGGGGGGGGGGCGACCCCCCCCCCCCCCCCCCCCCGTTTTGGTAGAAAACATTTATTGGCTGAGTAATGAGCATAAAGAGATCAGAAGATCTGGGTGAGTATAGCCTGACACCATGTCACTATTTTCAAATGGGAATTGTTTTTATCAAAGTGATGCCCAGTAGGTATTTGTGCGTTTTTCAAAATATATTTCACTGGTTCAAACAACCGATCTACTGCGGGATAACCGATCCAGAATAAATTTTCTCTCAAAATACGATTCCCCTACCAGAGCTCAAAATTAGTGTTAACTGGCTTGCGGGGAATAGACAGTGTTGATCGAAGTCATAAACTTTGGTGAAAATCTTGTTGGTAATCATTCCTCTAGATGGCACCAGACTTAATAATTTTCTTTATGAGAGCCTTGAGGGCTATACATGTATTTGCATCTGATAATATGGAAATCACATTTTTGACCTTTTCATAGCTTCAAACCATAACTAAGTATTAACCAATTCACTGTAGAAATATATGTATTGTGCTTTTGTTATGTTATAAGTTTATTATGAAAACAAATCTGGATAGTGGATAAGAATATCCTGTCAGATATTTGACAGTTATCATCAACATCATTTATTAAAGTCCACATTTTCCCTCTTACATGGGGTTAGTGACACCATCTCACCTTGATGACACTCCCTCCCTCCACTCCCTGCAATATAACACTATCTCATTATCAATGTCATTCAAGGCTACTTATTAAATGTTTACCAGTTAAATGAATAAATGTGTGCAATACTTATATTTAAGAATGAAAAAAAGTCGGCTTCCTAAAAACTTATCCAATATGTTTATAGCAAACAGTGCAATACATAACTATAATACTAGAAATAAGAAGAAATATCATCGATGGTGTGTTAATACAAATTTTGCATCATATTCTTGCAGACATCATGCACCTGAAATTTGGAACTTGCTTCCAGCTAATATAACTTCAATCTCATTTCACAACAGTTTTAAGCGTAATCTCAAGTTTCTTGATTGCGCACGACTCTCACTGAATGTCTTTATCCAGCTTTCATCTCTCTCTTTCCCCTCATATTTCTCCTTTGCTACTTTCTGACTTTTGTATCCTATCACTCAAGACAGCTTTAAAACCAATTTTGACAATAACAGTGGTTTTTGACATGTAGACCTTTAATACAAATTTTCTCATTAATAGGATAATCTGAACAGAAGTTATGACACACAGATATGACAAGTGGACATACCCATTTATATCAGCAAAATACATCAGTTCATACAAATCAAACCTTAGATAAATTGATTGTTACTCTTTTTATCTCGTCTATACATCATTTACAGAAGAGAAAAAGAAGCAGGGGTAGAAGTTATAAGCATAATTAGAATAGGAAATACAAAAGAATCAGGAAAAAATAAAGAGAGAGATATCTGATAGGCATGTTTTGAAAAGGCTAATTTCAACCGGGTGATTAATATTTCTGTAGCAGATCACATGAAAAGTAGTTTTTTTAACAGCTTCATGTAATCTTTTTGTATATGTATAGACTTGTCTTCAAATGTGCCCTAAGAATATTTAACTTACTATAAAAATAAATCAAGACAAATGTAAGACAACGTTTATAGGGACAAAAGTTTACGAACCCATCATAATTGAACAAAATTATTCTCCTTTTAATCTGGAAATAAAAAAAATTAAGAAATAATATTAACTAGGTCACTTTTAGAAGTACATTTACTTTAAGTTTTGGAATGAAGTAAAGTACGATGCTATAATTTTACATGTTATTATTACAATAATAATATTCTAGTATTTATTTACAAAGAAGAAAAAAAAAAACAGAAGTACTTGTAGTCTTGTACCATGTAACCCAAAAGACTGAACAAATGAAAAGATTGGGCAGCTTCCAGTTTGCCAATACATTCAAATCCCCCTAATGGGTGATTCTGTGAAATAACATTTATCCATATACAGTGAAACCTGTCTATAAAAACCACCCACAAGGGAGACAAGAAAAGTGAACTTTATAGGCAGGTGATCTTCATGTTCAGGTGCCTACAGTACATGTTTTAGTGAGAAACAATTTTCAAGGGAAACAAAAATGTGGTCTCTGTAGACAGGTGGTCACTAAAGCAGGTTTGACTGTATTTAATTCCTGGATGAAAGCTTGGTTGAAATGACTATGAATTATGGTAGTGAAAGCCTAGAGCACCATTATTCAGTGATCACATCCAAGGATTCTTCAATTTTGATGAAATATGTGTGGAAAAAAGACATGTTGCACTGGACACATTTTTTTTTATAGAATTGCCCAGTTTCATTAAAAAAAGGTTACCAAGTCTTTAGACCCCCCTCCCCCCAAAAACGTAAAATACCTTAAGATCAAATGCTTTCCTCTTCCTATTGACCAGCTGGGACGCGTTTCACAAAACTTGTCATCAGTGACAAATGACATTTTTTGTTTATAAGGTACTGAAATCCATGCTTTTGATTGGTTATCAGCAGATTTGTCACTGATATTTGTCATTTGTTATTGAAAAAAGGCTTTGTGAAATGCCCCCCTGGTCATGCGATTACAATGTGAGAGAAACTGTAAGGAAGCAATTAGGAAAGGTTAATTATGTAGTAAATGAGAACTGGTATGGTCAAAATGAAAATAAATTGCCTCAGTCTTGCTGAACATCGCAAGAACAGCACATAGATATGGGTATGTGGGACAACACACAAATGCTCGACCCAAACTTTTTCAAATATTTCCTGTCATATTTCGAACATGAGGGCATTTTAAGAGAAACAATTTTCTACCATGCTGTAGTTTATCCGCAATCAGATTGTCTTGTAGAAAACCCAGCCTCTCCACACCAAGGTAGTGTTTAGAATTGAATCATACGAAAACAGAAATTCTGAAATATCAAGCTACATTTGTCAAAAATGTCCAAAGCAACAAGCAATGATATCTGCTATATTCCTGATACATAATATAATAGCCAAGTACTTCATAAAATACATATATGAAATTTGGAGTGTTTTTAGGACTTGCGATGATTCTAAAATCATAATTGCTGCAAGAACAAGAATTCATTACAAGTGGAGCATTTGATGAATTCCCTGAAAATAGCAGTTACTCCCGTGCATACTGAATACATTGATCTTAAAGCCCCACTGTACTACTTGTAGCTACTTGCTCCCTCTATATAGAAAACAATGCCTAATCGGTGACCATTGGTCCCCCATGATCCTCTTTTTCTTATGTTAATTGAGAGCTGAGTAGATGAGATAGCCACCCGTGAGTGACCTCCCTGGGTGGTCTAATACCTCCTAGCCAAACTAGTACAGACTGCCTTTAAATAGGTAGCCTCATTCAAAAGCACTACGGAAGGATTGAACACCTCCAGTAATCCTCTTGGTTTTAAGTAAATTAAAAGGATAGAGAGTACTTTAACACCACTATATTCTTTCTATGACCTCTCGAATTTGCAAGGCTCCTTGACCTTGTCTAGGGGCATCTACAGGCTGAAACTCATGTAAGGGCAATAGTTGTTTACTATTGCCCAATAAGCCGTTCACATTTGTAGCCTTGTAATCATGATTGGTTTGGGTCACATGGTACAAGGGCAGCTACTTCTGTACAATATATAGTGGGCAATATTACAACATTTGGATATGTGGAGTGTCCTGCTTTTATACAACTTCGTACTTGTCCACGAGAAGGGCAACATCGGATGAAAACTTGACTGGCTGGTCACTTTCCACGGATAAAACATCCTCAACCTGCATGACAATGAGAGAGAGAGAGATGCAAAAGAGAGAGAGAGAGAAAGGAAGAAGAAAATTATAATAATGATAGTGGTGGTGGTGGTGATGATGGCAGTGATCATAGTGAAATTGAAGGACCTTGGTGTCTAACTTTTTATGTAAAACTCGACTAACACGAGCACAAGCCCAGGAGCAGGAATACATTTGAACACAATGCAGGCACAAAAAGGGACACAGGTACTAGGGGACGTTACTTATCCACCATTGCTTTTCACCACTCATGGCCTTGTATGCAAGTGTTAAGGGATACAACTCCCCTGGAAATGAAGCTGACAGTTATTGGGAAGAAGTCATGGCTTAGAGACGGCGGTTTTATAAGCACTGTTTTTATTATTATTATTATTATGGCTACACTGCTGTTATATCGTCTGTTTGAAGCCAGAAGGGTGTTAAAAGCTGTACAATCTCAACACAAACTTAATCCCCTTCTGGTTCCAAACAGAAAACTATCTAAGAGCAGTGAAGTTGGACCTGTCCACTGGACAACTACAGAGTCCCAAAGTCGAACATCATAATGGCCAAGTTGTCAAGGTTGCCGGTTCCAAACAATTTTGTGCTGGAAAATAACCCAAACACTGAATTTGCCCTGCTCCAGCCTGTTGCTTGAATGTTTTCGCGGCGAACCTCAACCCAGGATCTGTTGTTTAGATCCTGTAACCTGGACGATGAGCAGTTATGATGTTAACACTTCTGGGGGGCGTTTCACAAAGATCCTACGTTGAACTTATCTCTAAGTTGGACTTAACAATTATGGAAAGCTGTTAGCATCTATGAAAATATTTTGTAAAAGTTATCTTAAAAGGCATAAAATGTTGATTCAAATCATTCATATTTTCAATAAATGAAGGAGATTTTATGTTCTTGATGTGGAATTTATATAAAGTCTAAAATAATTTATTTTCGCTTTTGAATATATTTTATTTTAAGGCTACAAATGGCTCTCCATAATTTTTAAGTCCAACTTAGAGATATGTGCAACTTAGGACCTTTGTGAAACACCCCCCTTTACTCAAGATTCAACTCACCTGCAGATCACAGAAGGACTTCCTGGAGATGAAGTTGACAGTTATAGGGAAGAAATCATCAGGTTGCCCGGCGATGGCAAACTCCATGCTACCGGTCTTGTTGCTTGTATCGATCAACTGCAGGCTCCACTCAAGCATGTTATGCCTCGAGTCGTGCTTGTAGTTACCATCCGCTTCACTGACCTTGGGGGCGCCAACACCAGATCTATTGTTTTGGTAAAGAAGATAAAAAGATAAAATATACAGAGTATGAACAATCACTACATCAAAGCTTGACACTAAAAGGGGTCTGAGATAAATTAAAAAAAAATAGAATGCCCCCACATTGGGACAATTACTTAAGTAAGAGATATAGAAGCTATGGGTTGTATAAAAACATAACAATTATTGAAACAATTATATTAAGATTGAATATATGATTGAACATTTCTGGGAAAGTTTAGATTTTTGAAGTTTTGTAGGACAGGGAAAATTGTACAGGACCTCACAATATACGTCACATACTTGAGACGTATATGTGTTTGATTGATTGCACCTTCAAAAATTCATAACTTTTCTTATTTTTAATCGGTTTCTGTTCAAACTTTCACCGACGTTCTTCTCTCATTTTTTCTGCTTTAATTAAAAAACACTTAATACCAGAGTGGAATTTCCTTTTAAAGCCCCACTGCATTACCTATAGCTACTTGCGCCCTCTATATAGCAAACAATGCCTAAACGGTGACCGTTGCACCCCATGGTCCCCTTTTTTCTTATGTTAATTGAGAGCCGAGTTGATGAGACCATGTGACCATGCAGGTAGTTCTAATCCCCCCTGGCCAAACTAGTGCAGATAGGCTCTTAGATAAACCACCTTCATAAATTCGGTCCAAATGGTCTACTTACGGCAAGGGGATGTTAATGACCACATCTTGAAGCTCCATGTGCTCCTGTAGAAGCTCGTATTCAATGTTTACATCACAGCCGCCCTCATTGTTGGGCGACGGCCAGCAATTGACTGTAGAAGAAAAGAGGGTGACAAATGACAGATTAATTTTGTGAAGTCGGCTTGGGACTAAATAAAGGTCAGTATTTAGAGTCAATTTGGGCACTTTTCCCCTGAATACAGTGAACAGAGCTAACTAAGAAAAACAGAAGGCCCCTAAAAAATAAACGCACACACATATAATCTTAATTTCAACACACAAAATGATGATCTTGTTGCCTGAAACATTCCACAAAATCTTTAAAAAAGAGTTCTATGACAGACCTAAATTAAACTACCTGTGTGAAAGTTTCAGTGTTATTGAAGTTTGAGACACCTTCCCGCTCAAAGCAAGTACCGGCAGTCTGAAGCTAGCTGCTAATTTTTTCAGATCGCAAACGGATACCATTTTAGTGATCACCGTGACCGACGGCTTTAAGTACTTTCGATTTATGTCCAAAGCGCACTAAAAAGCAACTAGGTGAACGACAGATTGAAGTATTATCTGAGAGACTAATGCCTCGTTGACACTTGCACGCATTTTCGTCCCGAACTGCCCCGCTCTATGGCGTGCCAATGCGTGCCAATTAGTGGCACGCAGGGTCCATCTAATTTACGAAAAGTTCACGCTATGCGTAACCACCAGGACACCCATTTGTAGACTATGCACATGGCATGCAAAAACTGTGCGGGAAGTATGCGCAGCCAATGGGCAAATTGTGCGCAAATTAGTTAACTAGTCATGAACATGCGTGCGCACTGGCACGATTAGGCAGCGCATACGGTGCGCATAGTTTACGAAGTGTTCACGAACGTTGCCAAACAAAATTGTCGTACCAAAATTTTAAACATTTTGAAAATTCTGTCACGCATTTCACGCACTGCCCGCATCCTCCCGCACGCTACCACAAATACTTCCTGCATTGGCACCCAAGAGTATGTGTCTTGGCGCAAACTTCGCGCAAACCAAAATGCGGGCAAGTGTCAACAGGGCATTAGTAATAGAGATTTATGTTACTAAAGAGCAGTAGTGAATCGACTTGGTTTTGAACCCGGAACTTCATGGTAACGAAACCACTGAGCCATCGCTTATTGATGATTTTTAAAGATACAAAGAAACTCACTTAGAGAGACTTAGTGATAAGGACTAATGTCTTACTAAAGAGCAGTAGTGAATCGACTAGGTTTTGAACCCGGAACCTCACGGTAACAGGACCACTGAGCCATCACTTATTGATGATTTTTTTTTTTTAATCAACACAAAGAATACTCACTTAATAAGGGGATCAAGGTCTCGTCTGTCGATTGAAACCTCCATTTGAGGACACCGACATCATTGTTGACTGGGAAAGGTCTTTCTGGATTCTTCATGCCGATGCAAGACTGAGATGCAAATAACTTCTTGTCCACGTTGGGATGCGTCTGTAATCATAATAATATTAACAATGTTAATTCCGAGATGCATGGCCATACATGTTATCAGCGTCTGTGATATGGTGTAACCGGCTTTACCATACTCATTTTCCACAATAGACTGAAGTGTTATAAAAACCGTTAGGACAAAGAAAAATGAAATTTTGATTTCAAATCATTAATATCTTGATAATCAGACATGCGATCCCTGACTGACCTAAAGGTTTATAATTATGATTGCAGCATGAGCTAAATTCAGGATTTTGTTTCAGAATCTGAGGCAAAGTTACTGAGAAACTTTAAACACATAATTGTGTGTATTTATGCGATGTACAGAAAAGAATACAGAGGGAGTGGAAATGGTGCACTGTGTGGAATTTTGTGTATACATGTGTGAGAGCATGTCACAGCAGCAATGTCACATGAAAACGAATGAAATGTTGTCATTTTCCAAATATGACTAGAGACGGAGTAAAACTTTGATGGCAAATGCATGTGTGGTCCCACATATCCAGATCTGTGTGCAGTGATGCCACAAGATTTGGCACTCGATATCATTCGGATGATTCCTAAACTGCACAATACACAATTACACAATGTAATCAACTTTTCCCATGGCTTCTCAACAATTCCTTTCACATGGCAATAAGAACAAATTTAAAAAAAAAAGGAACTTATATAATAGACAGGTATACAGAGGAGTGATCAGAGGAGAGTACAACAGTGGGAGGAGAAAAGACAAAATAGACAGCAGCTAGCTACGGCTTCAACAGCACAGCCACAAATGACTTTTGTCTGCAGCAACTGCAACAGGACCTGCCTCTCTAGAATTGGACTGTTGGGTCACAGCAGGAGCTGAAAACCAAGAAACTAACTAGTACAACTAGGGCAATATTCTATTGTCTTCCGAAACAGACAGATGCCAAGAGAGAGATATAATACCTGTAATTGTGCTCCCTTGTCGTCATTATTGATGATGCCGATCTTGATCTTTCCGTACTTTTGGTCTGTGATACGTAGTGTGATCATACCGTGGACGTCTAGAGCTTGAAGACCTCCGTCTCTACCTGTCAAGACAGTCATCTTCTCTTCAACTCGCAAGTGAATTCTGAACAAGGGAAGAGAACCAAGAAAAATATGGACTGCTGTAAGAACTAAATACATGATGATTAATATCTTTATCATAGCTGTTCGGGAAGTCCACCAAGAAATAGAACTAGGTACATCAACAAATCAAAATTCTATTATAATGAGTTATCTAAAAACTATATGGGGGGTTGAAATAGTCGTTGATAGTTGGGAAGCAGAAAAATGAGAGAACAAAAGAATAGTGAAAGTTTAAGGAAAATCTGATGAAAGGTCAGGACGAAGGAGAACTCCCCTACCCCAAAACAAAATCGCAGCCGTTTTTTGGCTATTCTGTCCAGAATGGTTTCATCCAAGTCCTTGGACATATGTAAGAAAAAAGCTACCTAAGGTATGACTGGTCAAAAAGATTATACATACCCTTCTGTTTTGCTGGCCGGTGTGACAGTTTTGGCGACATTTGAAGACTGTCTACTCTTGGAAACGTTTGACGTGACTTCCTCCCCTTCTAATCTGAGTTTATCCACAAAGATATCTGTGCTCTTGGTTGACTTGCCCAGCTTCATGGCCTTGCCTGTGGCTGATGATCTGTGTGGATGGAAAAGAGAACCGCCAAATAAGCACCAGGACATTATTAATCAGAGGGCTCCACAGACCCTCATGTTCACTCAACATTAAAGGTATAGACCAGTTTTGGGAACGCCCCCCCCCCCCCCCTCTCAAAAAATGAAATATAATATAATTACCAATCATGTGAAAGAATATGTTTTGACTTATACGTGATGATACAAATTTTGCCGGGAAACCGCCTACTAGTTGATATTTTTGGTAAATTACATCTATCCGGACTGGATAGATATTGTGTAGTCCCATATACATCTTTCTGTGAACAGTACTTGTAACTTTACCAAGACTGGGCCAAATTTCTTATCATTTTGATGATTCCAGGCCGTTTAACCCCTCATATCTGAACAAACCTTTAGGGGGGGGGGGGGGGGTAATACACTCACTTGATAGGTTTTGACGATTCTATAGGTTTCTCCGGTGTGACGATCGACATCGAGCTTGACATCGACGACATACCCGATGAGCTAGATGAACCGTAGCCCCCGCCTCCTCCTCCTCCGCTCCCGCTGCCGTAACCTCTCTTTCCCGACCTCATGGCCTCTTGCCTCTGCTTGGCTAGCTCCCTCGCTCGCTGTTGCATCTTCTGCTTGGCTTCTTTCTCTTGAGACTGCAGAAAGAGGAGAGAGGGAAATAATAGTATTATTATTAATGATAACAACAACAACAAAAACGAGAACACAAATAAATGTATATAATACAGTCTCTAAGTGATTTACAGGATTTGATTTGATTTGATTTGATACATTAGCATTACTCTGGTCATCGGATTCATTCATGCAGTGTCCACCATCTCCATTCCTGCAAAGTTGAAAAAATGGGTAGGAGAGAGTGCCAAAAAAAAAAGACAAGAGAATAGGTAAAAAGTGAAATGCTTTGAAAAAAGAAGGAATAAGAGAAGAAATGAGTGTAAGCGACTTTGTATTTCTCTCAGCAATTTTCTGCCTTACCCCCACCCCTGATCTTCCAACAAACAATGGTCTAGCATCGTCCCTCTGTGCCAGCTACTCACCTCTCTGACTGCTTGGTATACTTTCTCCTCATGTGAGTCCATCTCTGTGAAGGTGCGGATCTGGGCCAGGTTCACGCTCTCCCTGTAGCCGAGGGCAACGATCTCGTCAAAGGCAAAAATGAGTTCAAAGGAGTGATCAAGGATTTCACTTTCTTCCATCGCTCTGCAATACTCTGGGATCTGATGAGGAAACGGAAAGAAAAAAAAAGAGAAGTTTTAACTGCGTAACAGCCCAGAAAACTAAGAATTAATGGCATTTTTTAATGGAAATTCAATTCAATTCAATTCTTTTTTTCATCCAAATTCACAAGAATACATGGAAATTTGTTTTGGTCACACATTGTAATTTTTTTAATAAATATATTAGAAACTATATTGTTGTGTTTACAATCATAAAATACATTTCTTAACAAAATTAGAATGTTTTCAAATGGGCAAGGACAAATAGTATTCACGCTTTTCCAATAAAAATTATAATACTAGTGCTGTCATGAAACGTTTTAACCTACCGATAACTGCCTGAGAGGCGCAAAAACCATTTTCAATCAAAGGTTTGTTTTACTTGAAACTATAAAAATATAAGCGTGGGGGGCAGAAGTTTAAAATATTGCAGACCTGTGAAGAAAATGGGCTATAGCTTGGGGGTCTGAAGTTTAAAATATAGCAGACCTGTGAAGGAAATGGGCTTAGATTACACATTTTGCCCCCAACAAAGAATCATAGTATAATCTTGAAAATTATTCTTCTTAACAACTTCTAATCATTAAAGATTGAAGTTGGTTTTCACAATGTGTTCATAAAGAAAAAAAAAAAAAAAAACAGAAGTCTTCATTCATAGTATTGCGGACGTGATCATTATTATCATCAGTGGCCATTGCAAGCCTGTGACTAATTTAAGTTTTTCAGCTTGTAAACCATGAAGAAACAAAACAACATTCTAGTACTGTGATTAAACCCATTATGGGTCTTTTCTGATGGTATCTCACATGTGCATAATACAGTCCAACTTGCTTTAGCGACCGCCTGTATAGTCAGACCACCTGTCTATAGAGACCACATTTTTTGTTTCCCTTAAAAACGGTTTCACATTGAAACTTGTACTAAAGGAACCTGTACATCAAGACCACCTGCCTATAAAAACCACTTTTCTTGTCTCCGTTGGGTAATCTTTATGGACAGGTTTCACTGTAGTATTATTAGGGTGCCATCACTATCGTGGCCTGTTCAGGATTGACCAACAGTTGACCGTAAACACAGACAGAAAGCACGCGGCGAAGATGACTCATACTTTTTGGGTCAAACTGCACACTGTGATGAGCAGTGGTTGGGCTTGAAATGAGCGAGAATCAGCATTGATGAAAAATCACTTGAACGCTCTCCCGCAGTAACCGTTTTTTTTAACAGCGATTTTGATTTGTGATTCATGTTTGTGATTCTAGCTTTAAAAAATCGCTTGAACGTACCCTTACAGATAAAAACTTTGAACTCACCACGCGTGAAAATAATCTCAGGGTTTCCAGGTCTTCAAGGATGTTACTTGTCTTTGTGGTGATGAGAAGCATGTAGAGCTTCTCCAGGGGTTGGTACACGTATCTCACGCTCTCCGTCTCCACGAACGTGTGCTGCTTGCCCGTGTTCATCAGCTTCGGGAACGCAGCCAGGAGCCCCTCGATGCGGGATCTCGTCATCTCCACAAACTGGCGGGAGACGAGAGCCTTCCCGCTCTTGGTACAAATAGCGGCTGCTAACAGCACCTACAGAAAAGACAGAGAGAAAGAAAAAGAAAAAGAGAGAGAAAGTGAGTGGGAGAGAGTGAGAGAGTGAGAGAGAGAGAGAAGAGACAAGGCAGGAGCAAAAAAGGGAGAGCAAAATAAAGGTTAATATTTTTTGTTAAAGCCATACAAAAACTTGCACTTCAACCCTTAGAATAATACATACTTGCCTAGCATATACTGACTGTAAATATATTTGTATTTATAAAGGCTCCAAAAATTATTATCTGGGGTCAACCATGTTAAACTTTGAGGTCAGTAACATCAGGGGTGATAGTGAGCACTGGAAAACAACTAGGTTTTTATTTTTTCCTCAACTCAACCCCCCCCCCCCCCCCCTTTCGAGTAAGAAAAATCTTTGCAGTCTTTAACTTCTCTTTCACATTACTGGTATGATACAATTTAAGTAAAATTATGCCATTAAATTTGTGGCGTATTTGGGGGTCCCCACACTTTACTCAGAGGGGTTATAGATCTCTAAATGATCTTTATCGTCAAATTGCCGACCACAGGATGAATCCGAGAGATCAGTGCTGATAGATTTTTTTCCTAAAAAGGCAAGTGTACATGTGTATTCTATTTGAATACAATATTGGGGAAAAACATTTAACAATTACTAAATCTTTGCAGTCTTTAATTAAAATCTCTAATACTAATAGTGATAGCAATTATACGTCTTAGAAATGAGTAATTTTGTGTTAAATAGATGTTCTGGCGAGTGTACGTACAGAGGGGATGGGTCTAAATCAGTGTAGATCAGGTAGATCGCTCATGTTATAATTAAGTCAAGACAAATTTATTATTTACTGATTTCATTATTTTGTAGCATGACAAACATTTGCAACTCACAACCACAGTTACCACTTGCAAAAATAATTAATGGAACGATTGTAACAAGTAAAACTTAACTCTTACTTTTTATGTTTTGCCAACATTATTTTCACAACAAAAACTGAAAAAGTTTTCCTTTGCCAGCTTTTGGGACAAGTTAAAACAGCTACTGTCGAGGTCTCGCTAATAATCTGTTAAAATACCTCTAGGTCTATATACAGCTCAAGGATTTGCCACATTGTGGCATAGATCTAGATCTACAACACAAGTTTACTTACAATCATTTTGATAGGTTGGTTTTACATTATAATTCAGGCCACTGCAATGCCAATGCATAGACTAGATCTAGTCTAGTATTGACAAAATGACAGAATCAACATTAAAAAAACTCGAATGGAGTCATCTTTATTAGATTTAAAATATACATTTCAATATCTCATCACATTTTTCAGATTACTACTATTTATAATTTAGCTAAAACTGTCATACCATCTTCTTTATATGTATCCTTGTCGAATAAAACGGCAATTTCACTGTCCTAAGCGCAAATCTTGTCCAGTTAGCTACACGTATTCATGGGGCCACGTACTGAGCTGAGATGTGGAGATCGAGACGGATCACGCCTTGGGCGGAAGAATATGAGAAATCGTTACACTTCTTTCTTGATCTACAGAACACAAATCGGTTCGTGTGAACAAAATATACTCTTTTCTAATTTTATATAACTACTTAAGGTAATGATTACGTGTATGAGTTTTATTATATCATATATTGAACAATATATAGAACTATATTTTTTCCTTAAAACTATATACCGTAAAGCAATCGGATACAACTTCCGGGTCGGAGGTCATTGCACGTGTGATAATATTTTGAGAAAAGCGAAAATCGCTATCGGATTATGCCCAAATAGTCACAGATATATAGAAAAACTCGCCTTATACAGCTCAAGACCATTGCAAGTGATTTGGATCTTTCTTATTCAGTGTGAAGAATGGCTGATAAAATGGAAATTGTTCGTGTAGGTTCCAGAAAGAGCGAGGTAAATATGATATTTTTATGTCGGTCCCACACGTGTAAATTTCTGCTGGTAATTTTTTTTAGTATAGATGTATGTGCGTGTAGACACGCCCACTTAGCTAGCCTCAAGGCGCACGCACAGAGTTCGCTCAAAGTCTAACTGTAAGCAGGATGGACCTCATACCAGCTGACATGCTGAGACTTTGACCCATAACTCCGGCGTGGAGATACCCTTCTAAAAGCAGTCGGGCTAACTCTGACCAGGGGACAACTCGGCCCAGCTGTAAAAACGGTCATTTTTAGGGTTAGGGTAGATCTATAGGGTTAGGGTTAGGGTTAGGGTTAGAGTTTGGGTTAGAGTTAGGGTAAAATTAGGGAGGCCAATGCCCGGGCGTAAGGCTTCTACGCCTACGATTTGTGCGCTCGTCGCCCACTTCAAAAAATTAGCAGAGGGAAAAAAATGATGTAAAAAAAAAATTGATGAAAATAAGAAAAGAAAATACAATCATACATTTCACAACATACCTATAATCACGGATCTGTAACAGTCTTTCACCATTTGTTGACGATCTTGCAGATTTTGACGTATTTGAGTCCAATAATTCTCGTAGCAGAACAACTTTACGAACGCGCATCACAGACTAAGAAAATCCTAGAGGGCGTAGAGGTTTGCTCACTAAAAAACCTTCTCATGGGCTGAAGGTAGACACTAAAAATATGGGATCCGTTTTGAGTAAAGAACTTTTGATAGAGATCAACATTTCAGATGTTCACAATTGCCACTTCTAACAACTAGAAAATATAAAGAAAAAAGATTATATCTTTTTAAATACAGATTTTTACAAACTGAACATTCGAAAGTAGATAGAGTACGATGTTTCTGTCAATCTTGCGTTGGTTTGAGCCCTATAGCTACATCCATCTCAAAATGAGAAGAAAAACTGTGAACAGTGACGTCATTGTTCGCGCCAAAAATAAAGGGTATTGCGACATATGTCTGAGCTCCACTGAGCTCCGGTCAGATCGTGCGCAAAGCGTAGTCTTATTTATAGACCCTAGTACCTTATTCTCACAGCACTAGATACGAGTGTCGTGCAGTATAATGTATGAGAAGTGTTAAAAAAAATATTTCAGTAAAAAAAAAAGTCTACGTGAGCAGTCTATACTCCAATTGAGAATTGAAATGAAAGCCATGATTTGAAGGTGTGTGTTGTATGATACATGGTTAGTGAGTGTGTATGTTACGTATAGCGAAAGGGAGAGAGAGAGAGAGAGAGAGAGAGTGAGAGAAATATTAGTACACGTACATGACGTACGTTGCATGGATCATGCTGCTGTGTTCGCTGCAAGATGGATGTTAATTGGACCTCGTAACTTCTCGATCGTTGATAATAAGGAATACTCATGAGGAAATCAAATTGTTGGAATACACATCTAAGGTAAATATCAATGAATTATACCGTGTGTCTCAAAAAAAACGTAACACTTTTGAAATGGTTGCCAAATTGAGCATATATAATTTTATGAAAAAATGTCTATATGTATGGAAAGCTAAAGGACCAACCTTTCATATGATATGAAAAAATTAAAAAAAATCATGCTTCGATGGACAGTGTTCACTTAAGTTAGAGGTATGAAAATGGGCCTGCGCAGGATTTTTCCTTCCAATTTTGGACAGGTAAATTACTTGTAACTTACAAAATAAGGTCGATATGAGATATTCATGATCGATGGATCAAAAGGATATTTTGAATCATTAATGTGAAAGACTTTTATCTTTACCGGTACCCTTACTCAGTCGGTACTTTGAAAGCCTTGATATTCAATCAAGAAGAAAAGATAGCCATGTGGACTACTGAACTGATTACTTTTGTCAGATCTTTCATTTTAAGATGAACAAAGCAGTTTTAAATAAGAAAGAAATAAAAGAAACATGAAAATCTTTTAAAAAAAGATTTAACTTGTTTTTTGTCATGTCTGCCCTAATGTGTGTGTGTGTGTGTGTGCACGTGTGTGTATGTGTGTGTGTGTGTGTGTGGGGGGGGGGGGGGTGGGCGGTGGTGTTTCGGGATTGATAAATAACACTGAAAAAGGAATGGTATTCGAGGTATTCAAAATATCCTTTTGATTCAAAATATCCTTTTGATCCATCGATCATGAATATCTCATATCGACCTTATTTTGTAAGTTACAAGTAATTTACCTGTCCAAAATTGGAAGGAAAAATCCTGCGCAGGCCCATTTTCATACCTCTAACTTAAGTGAACACTGTCCATCGAAGCATGATTTTTTTTTTAATTTTTTCATATCATATGAAAGGTTGGTCCTTTAGCTTTCCATACATATAGACATTTTTTCATAAAATTATATATGCTCAATTTGGCAACCATTTCAAAAGTGTTACGTTTTTTTTGAGACACACGGTATATGTTTCTTAGCTGCCAATTTGTATATTCCTTCTTCATTTTTGAACCATCGCCTTCGGCTCGTAGTAGTAGAAGATGGAATCGTTCGCACATTGATGGCTGGATTTCAGCCTGCATTGGGGCTTGCCTGCGCGGTGTGTACGTGTGCGACCGATTCAAGGTTAGCCGCTGTTGAGTGATTGCACTTTCGCGCGAAGTTTTAAACTTCATCATGAACTTTGTCCGGACAATGACACGCCCATTCCCTCGGGCCTGTCTAATTATCAACGTAATTTCACGACATGAAATTTATCTGTTTCAAGGCTCTTGCGTACGGCCAGCCGTAGAAGGAAGAGTGTTTTTAAAAGCTGGATATCTTCTATTTTATGGAACTTCTGGAGTCGGCAGATGGGTGAATTTTCTTAGTGAAGGTAAATGCTTTCTTTTAATCTTAGTTTCATTATAAACAAATTCGTAATTAAAAAGTTAGATTTGGGCATTGGCCTCCCTAGTAAAATGACAAAAAATTACCATTTTTGCAGCTGGGGCCCTGGGCCGAGTTGTCCCCTGGTCCGAGTTAGCCCGGATCCTTCTAAAACATACCCAAAATGAAGTAAATATTCATCAAATGTCCAAATAATAAGGTCATGATTTAAAAGTTGATATGTTTGTTACCTGTTTCGTGTTGATTTTCTTTATCTTTTTCAGAGTATTTTTCCTAACGAAGACTTATAATATATATGCACTTTCTCACTGGATTCACGGTAAATTGCAGCACAATACAATTACATACCGTACCGACGGTGAGGTGCAGGCGCAGGTATATTTAGTTAGCGACCGTAAACTAAGATGACAGTCGCTAACTTAACACATGGTCATCTTGTTTTCTCTTCATTCTTTTCTTATTCAGTTGGCCATGATACAAACCAATCATGTAGTGGAAATGTTGCAGAAAGTTCATCCAGAGACTGAATTCAAGATAGGTAAGTATAACCCTGTAAGTTAGGGCTTTGATCGGATCGGAAGATCGGAGCCATACCCTCGCACCTTTGATAGGTATCTTTTTCTTTTTTTAAATGCCAACAATTTTCAAGGCTTGCATATATGTTTTGCCTCTTCTCTTAGACCAATATTATTAATTTCTAAGTCATGAAAAAGCACTTAATATCAACAAATACATGTACATGTATGGTCTACAAAAACTCTAAATCATAGTAAATGACAAAATAATCCCAGCTATGCATGTTTTTTTAGCATTTGATAGCCCAAAACTTGGAAATTTTCGGCATTAAAAAAAAAAAATCTGACGATTTTTATTGATCGACGTTCGGAATTTATTATCCAATTTCACCTGATCGGCTCAAGATCACCCCCAACATTGGTTACAGGGTTAGGTAAGTATACCTTGCCTTTTCCACTGAAAGCCAGAAGGGTATTTCCTTTTACCACAAAACCAATCACTCCATGACCGGAAACTTTCACAGATTGGTCATAAATGTAAAATGTCAGTGCTGAGAACACTGATGAAGGCTCTTGACTCTCACATACAAAGTCCAGGGTTCAATCCTTGCTAGGTGATGACATCCTCAGACAAGGTGTTTTGCCTACATTAGTACCTGACATTCTTGACCCAGGTGTATTAAATGGATACATGCTAGAGTTGCAGGGCCCATAGGTAGAGCAGTATTGATACTGATGATTTGACAGCTCTGGGTAAAGAAAACCAAATTATTGAATTTTAAATGATTCATTAATCTTGCAGTGTGACACTTTTGTGATAGATTTTTGAATGCAAATGGTTCATATTTAAAAACTCTTTAACATAGTGTTATTGATCTATTTCT
Source organism: Strongylocentrotus droebachiensis (assembly GCA_035222895.1). Classification (NCBI taxonomy): domain Eukaryota; kingdom Metazoa; phylum Echinodermata; class Echinoidea; order Camarodonta; family Strongylocentrotidae; genus Strongylocentrotus; species Strongylocentrotus droebachiensis. Next base: position 105,083 of record JAVYIG010001142.1, on the reverse strand, counting down.
CCCATGTAATATGCACAAAATTTAAATCAATTGAAGCATCTTTAAAGATGGATATGATAGCTGTATATTGTCATTATTATTGTTAACATGATCATCATCATTGTACAGGGTCCTACTGCTACTCCTACTACTATTACTACTACAACTTCTGCTTCTACAGCTATTGCTAACTACTAATGATGATGATGATGTTGATAATGATGATTATAGTGATAATAATAATACTGATAATAGTGATAATGATAATATGGTTAATAATAATAATAATATTAATGATGATAATGATGATGATGATTAATGATGATAATAATGATGATAATAATGGTACCTGGTAATTATAATTTAGAAATTATAATAATAATGATAATAATAAAAATAATAATAACGATAATGATATTGATATTGATTATGATATTGATAATAATGAAATTAATAATAATTACAATAATACCAATAACGGTAATAATAAAAATATTATAATAATATTGATAAAAATGAGAATAATGATTAAAACAACAAAAATACTAGTAAATGATAATGATAACTATAATTATAAAACTTATTTTTATGATGATAATAATGAAAATGACATTCCTATTTTCTGTTTCAGTTACCATGGAGACGATTGGAGATCACATCCAGGACAAGCCCCTAGCCTCTATCGGAGAATCCAACCTCTTCACCAAAGAGCTAGAGAAGGCCCTCGCTCTAGATGAAGTCGACATGCTCGTTCATTCCCTCAAGGACATGCCGTCGAAGTTACCCTCCAACATGGCCATAGGAGCCATTTGCGAGTAAGTAAGAAATACAGTTAAACCTGCCTATAAAGACTGTTCAAGGGAGACGGGAAGAGTGGTCTTTAAAGGCAGGTGATTTGTTTATGTACAGGTACATGTTCCAATGGCCCTTGTTAATGAAACGGCCATTGCAACAATCGGGCGATGGAAGAACATAATTTAATTTAATTTAATTAAGGAACTTACATAACTATCTCGATCTAAGGAGACACGAACGAACGAATACGAGTGTCTTGTTATCAGCTACCGGTACTCTTTAAATTTCAGAATTAATTTCCTTGTCCAAATTACAGAATTCCCATTTAAAGAATCTATCAATCTTGAGAATTGGACTGAAGTTTTAACTTGCTTGTACCTCTTACTGTGAAGAACGCATCTTATCACACCTGGGGGTGTTTCACAAAAGTCCTAAGTTGAACTTATCTCAAAGTTGGACTGAACACTTATGGAAAGCCATTTTTAGCATCATTGAAAATATTTTGTAAAAGTTAATTCAAAAGGCATAACATGTTGATTAAAATAATTCATATTTTCGATTATCAAGGAGATTTCATGTTCTTAATGAGGACATTTTGAAAAGTCTGAAATACTTCAATTTTTGCTTTTTAATATATTTTATTTTAAGGCTACAAATGGCTCTCCATATTTTTTAAGTCCAACTTAGAGATTAGTTCAACTTAGGATCTTTGTGAAACACCCCCTTGTTTCATTTTCACTTTCTTTCTAGGAGGGAGGATCCACATGATGCTCTAGTTCTTCACAAAAAGCTAACAGGAATCAGCATTGAGACAATGAAAGAGGGCAGGTGAGTCTTGGATCATACGCCATGAACCAAAAAAATCATCAAAACTTTTGAGGAACACATTTTTGTAATCAACTTTGAAGTTCAAAATTATTTGTTCCACATTTACATTCAAAAGTATATGGGCAGATAACCTAAATCAAGTATAATGTAGAGAAAGCGAGTGGAAAGTTTGGAGGTAGGAAAAGAAGAGACACTGTAGAAATGTGAGAAACCTAAATAAAAAGCAGATGATGATTTTAGAGATCAACACTCCTTTCTGTCAGTTTAAACCCCTAACTCCCCCTTGTTACGTGGCTCAAGTGGGTTTCAACTCAGTAATATAAATTGATCCCATGAATATAGTCTCAAAACATTTAGAGAAAATTCTCAAGAAATGCATGTCAAATAGTTCGCGTACAATAGACCCATTTTAGTAACGTAATCAAATTGAATGCTTAAATCTTTTTTAAGTGCCTTGTTACAAATGTTCTCATTCACCTGTTATGAATAATTGCCAACATTAATTATTGCTAGGTGGGACAAACATTATGACTTTTCCTACCTAACAACACATAGTGTATGCAATTTGTATTCTGACTATTGAAATACAGCTATTCATACTTTAAGAAAATCACCTATTCTTATAAATAACAATTGACAATTAAACAATTATCAAGTTTTATTTTGAGTGGCACTCTGTAGGCTGTATCACATGTATTCCCATCCATTTCATTTCCACTTTTTCCCTATGCCATGCCTTTTTATTCTTTGTTTTGTTTTGCTACTTTAATTTTTGTACAGCGTGCTAGGAACAAGCTCCGTCCGGAGAGTGGCCCAGCTGAAGAGGAAATTCCCCCATCTTGTCTTCAAAGATGTTGTATCCTTTAAACCAGAAATAAATTTGTTGTTTTATCACTGTATTTATTATTCAACAATAAAGGAACAGATATTTAAACACATTTTGACACTGACAGCAGAAAATACACAGAAAAGGGAACACAAGAAGAGCGCAGTGTCCCGTATTACAAAGAGTTGATATCAATCACAACTTATTTGCGATTTATACCAATCGCAAGTATGTACATAAGAGATAGGAGACTGCAAACTTGCGATTGATTGGAGGACTTGCGATTGATTTGGATGAATCGCAACTCTTTGTAAGACAGGGCCCAGGACTCCACCACGTGAATTCTGTGTTTACTATATAATGAAAAACCTGGACTGCTGCCTTGTTTTGAACTTTGGAGTTTATGGTACACATCTCTTTAACATGGACATTTTGTTCCACTACTTGAAGCCAGTATGCAGGATAGTTGATAATCGAATTGGTAATTATACAAATTTTATGTATAAATTACATAATTTGTTTTAAAAATGTTAAAGCAAACTTTATAAAGATATAATTACCCGGTATGGTACATTCATGTAAATGGGGGACAATTTGAATTTAGATTTCAAATGCCCCATTTGAATGTTGTTTGATCAAGCCAAAATGTTCATAATATTCCTTCTTTTTTCTTTAGTTTGCCATCCATCCTATTTGATGTCATAAGTTTTGTTCAACTGTTTTGTAAATATAGTAAAACCTGCTTTAGTGACCACCTGTCCACAAAGACCACATTTTTTGTTTCCCTTGAAAAAGGTTTCTCATTGAGACATGTACTAAAGGAACCTGTCTTCAAAGACCACTTTTTGTGTTTCCCTTGGGCGGTCGCTGTAGACAGGTTGACTGTATATATGCTTGAATTTGAAATCCTTAACCGCTTATTGAACAGAGAGGTAATTTGAACACCAGACTGAGGAAGCTGGATGAGGGCCAGGTGTATGATGGATTGGTCCTGGCTGTGGCTGGTATGATGAGGATGGGATGGGAACACAGAATAAGTCAGGTATGAACTGACCGCAATTTGTGAATTTGAAAAGGAAATTGACAATTGACATCAATTTATAACAGTATGTCTTTGCAGAATGAATAAATCCTTGTTTATAATTTGGTATGTGCCCGAGTGAGACTTTTTGTAAAACTGTTGTTCAGTCCACATAATGTAAAGGTGAGCTTTGATAATGTGTAAAAAGGGAAGAGAATTTCATTTTGAAATGTTTTGCAAATTGAAATAGTGCAGAACAGGCGTGAAGTTTGTTTCCACACTTTTTTATAAAAATAATGAACAAAAATGTGTTCATTCTGAAAAGATACACGTATACTTTTCTTTTATTCAGGGACTAAGTGCAATGTGCGTACACCACATGACTCTTATCTATATTTAAACCTGACCTAAGGGTCAATATGCATTTGTTAATTATTCATTATTGCAATAGCAAGGAGCACATACTGAAGAGCACAATTTCTTTTATTTAAACCTTATAAATGGAAAACTTAGACTTCAGACTAATTTCCTTGTCAAATTAGTTTTTATACAAAAGCTTAAAGCCCAGATGCACTACTTATAGCTACTTGCGCCCTCTATATAGCTAATAATGCCTAATCGGTGACCATAAGTCCCCCATGATCCCCTTTTTCTTATGTTTAAACCCTCCTGGCCAAACTAGTATAGAGGGGTTTTAAAATCCAATGTCTGGTTTAAAGTTTAGAATAAAGGCCAGTGTGTTTAATACAGTGTTGATCGCCATGGAGAACATATATCTCTACAGTCATTGCTCTCTTGATTATAAGTATTATTTTCAATTTTCCACACAACTTGCACAGATTCTGAAGCCAGACATCTGCAAGTACTCCGTTAGCCAGGGGGCACTCGGCATCGAGATAAAGACAAAGAATCAGCAGATGCATGAGCTACTAAGACAACTCAACCACGTCCCGACCCTGATCAGATGCGTAGCAGAGAGGGGGCTGTTGAAGACTCTAGAAGGCGGTTGTAGTGCGCCTGTAGCTGTCCATTCAGAACTAGAGGGAAATAGGGTAAGCATTTATTTCTTTCATTTTTTGGATGTTGTATATATTGTGCAATTACTGAAAATAGAGAGATGTGAGTTGGTCTAGCGGCACATTCACTCGGTCAGCTCTCTGTCTTCTCCTACAAAATGGCTCAGGTGACCCCGGTTCGAAACTGAGGCACGTCTTTCAGATGGTGACGTTAAAGGTCGGTCCACAGACGTAAATAATCATATCTGATTGACACGTCTGTAAAAACCTAATTACACACACAATAGCCAGTTCAGGTATCAACATATTATTGCTGACAGCTGGTCACACTAGCAGTCCTTGTAAGGCGAGTCCCAAATGAGCCAATTAAATTGGTTTACTGCTGCTCAGATGATGTTATGTATCACTAATCTATTAAAAACAAAACTAACTACCGGTATATATTTCTAACACATATGTAACATAAGAAATTTGTGGAGCACACAAGGGGATAGTATAGATAGTGTATTTGAGAAAGCCGACATTGCATGACACAAAAACAAATAGATTTATAAGCAAGACTGACCCTTTTAGTATAAAGTAAAAGAGAAACAGGTGTTACTGCATTGTTCTCTGGCAGTTTAAGGAATACTCTACGTTTATTAATTTTTTCTTGTGCATTTTCTATTATTTTCTGTTGAGATTCTGTCTCTTTTGTCCCTATTGGCAGCAAATCCTGCCAAATTATTTGAGTGTTATACAATGTGTTTTGACAACAAAAGGATACATGTATGTTGTTTTCTCTTGCAGTAGAAATGGATAACTTCGTATTGCAGTTTATATTGATGGACGACCAAACCAATGACAGTGGAATCATGTTCATTGAATTATTGAAATAGATTCCTCATTTTTGCTGTGGTTTAATAGCAGAAATGAAGACTTACCATACTGTAAAGAAGGAAAAAAATCCATCACAAATTTGCTAATCCTTAGGTCTTTATAGAGTAACCTTTAATCATTGATTGCTTATTGACTTTGATAGGAAATAATTTCATAATGCAGGAATGGCATGCTATTGTTGCCTTATATAAATATGCAAAGTATAGAAGTGGGCTTAGGGAATTCGACACCATTTGGGTGTTTACCCAATAACAGGCGTTGTCAATCACCAGGATTAGCCTTCATTTTCTTAAGACCAGTAGGCCTTATCTAATGTATTGCATTCCCACCAATCGCCCCATATGGAAAAGTCATTATCTTTACATTTCCCTCACCTAAAGACTCTCCCGAGAGACTGCGGGGTATTTCTTGATGGGACCACATGTTTGCTGTCTTTGCGAGACTTATACACCCATTAAAGTATTTCCACCAAGTCTGGTGTCGGCAAATTATGACCTAGTGTACATGGAAACCGACTACAGTTTCCCTTTGAGGTCTATAACATTGAGATAGTTTCAAGTTAAAACTGTTTAATTAAATAAAATTCTCTTATTGCTTCTTTTCTCATATGATAATAATAATGCATAAGATTTATAAGACGCCAAATCCACTTGACAGTCAAATGCTCAAGGCGCAGCTTGTGCAAAAGATGAAATACGTACATGATACATTTATACAAAGTGCAATAGGAAAGGTTATGGTAATCAATTATAAGCTAAATTAAACAGATATTTCTTAAGATTGTTTTTTAACACTTCATGATGTTTTTTTCTTTTTAGCTGACACTGAACGCATCAGTATTAAGCCTGGACGGATCGGAATTACGAGAGGAAGAGAAGTCAATCACACTCCCTCAGGAATTAACGCAAGAGGTGATTATAGAAAAAAGTAGCCAATTTGAAAGAGAAGGTCGAGTTCTGGTAAAGGCACAGAGGCACTCAATTTATCTATAAGTCAAAATAATTTTCTGTGAATATGGTTGCTATCTTCAGAGGAAAAGGATAGAAAGCTCTAACTAGTGCTCATATGTGGGAAATTCAGCATAGGGCCTAAAATATAAACTTGTTGTATTGCCCTTTGGGTGCCGAAACATGGGTAGGTCGGTTGGAAAAGTTTTTTTTTTTAAACTTTTTTTTTGTTGCCCTCTTTGGCGGGCCGATATTTTTCAGATTTGAATGTTTTTGTTTTTGTTTTTGTTTTGTTTCCCGCCCTCTTTTGGCTGATATTTCTCAGTTTTTAATGCTTTAATACACAGCGTCATCATGCCATTGATATCCTTTTCACCTCATAATTATCCATGGTTGTACGAGTGAGAATTTTGGAATTGTTTGATGTTATGCATTTATATCCCATTTAAACAAACAAAATCCTTTTTATGCCTCCGTTACGAAGTAGCCGGAGGCATTATGTTTTTGGGTTGTCCGTCCGTACGTCCCGAATGATGGATTCCTGCCAAACTTAGGTCATGTATGTCACTTGCAGAGTCGATGAACTGATTAGATTTTGGGGTCACGAGGTCAAAGGTGAAAGGTCACAGTGCACATTATGTATGCAAAAACAGCTTGTGATTGCGTTATCTCAAGAACCAATTGATGGATTCCTGCCAAACTTAATAGGTCATGTATGTTACTTGCAGAGCTGATGTACTGATTCAATTTTGGGGTCATGAGGTCAAGGTCAAAGGTCATGCGGCTCATTATGTATGCAAAAATAGCTTGTGATCGCATTATCATTAGAACAGATTGATGGATTCCTGCCAAACTTAGATCATATATGTATCTTGCAGAGCCAATGAACTGAGTAGATTCTTGGTTCATAAGGTCAAAGGTCAAAGGTCATGGGCTCATTATGTATGCAAAAATAGCTTGTAAACGCATTCTCATTAGAACTGACAGATGGATTTCTATTTAACTCAGGACATCTTGCAGAGCCAATGAACTGAGTAGATTTTAGGGTCATGAGGTCAAAGATCAAAGGGTCATATATGTATATGAGAAATTGCTTGTAATTACGATATTCTGAGAACCTGTTAATGGATTACAATTGGACTTAAATTTCTTCTGTTTTGGTTTGTAAAATTGCTCTTTGACGAAGTTCCATCTAGTTTTTTATTCATTAATAATTAAAAAATCAAAAAAACTGATAATTTTTTTTTTTTTTTAAATGCCGACCGTAGATTTTCAGATTTTTGGGTCGGTCGCAAAGGGCAACACAACAAGTTTTTATTTTAGGCCCAATCATTGAACATTGTCACTGCTAGATATTGTATTAGAAGAAATTAATTTTACTGACGTTACTTCTAAAACATTTGTCATGCTTTATACCGGTAGATAGCTTGTTTTTGATAGGCGAAGTGTTAAGAAAATAATGAAATAATTAAATTGAAACATAATTAAATTTGCCAGAAATTACATTTACACAAAATGTCAACAAGAGCAAAAATGTCTAAATATGTCAACAGATCCTTTATGAATTGCTGGAAACACATTTACTACAAAAGTTGTTGACATTTTGAGACATTATTTTAGAATTGTTTTAAAACAACTTTTTAAATAATAGCTTCAGCCCTTGGGCTACATGTTTGGTACTTTTTTATGACAATGAAATCAATCAGTCAAAGTACGGGATGAACAACCTTTTGAACTGGTCATCACATATGAAGTGAAACTTTGCTAGCTTGGCGTTCTAACTATTCTTTATTTTTGTATTTTGACAAGATATTGACTGCTAGAGAAGCTATGCATGTAATGCATGAAAGTATTAAATTCTTATCATGAACAAAATATCTTTTATTTTCTTCCCATAGCATTCCCTTGACACAGAAACCAACAAAGAAATGAAGCTCATCTCAAGTGTTATAGCACCATGGGTATCCCAGCATGCAATGCAGGAAGCGGAGGCTCTCGGTGTCAGCGTTGCCAAAGGTCTTTTTGACAAAGGAGCGGGACCTATCTTAGAAGCAGCTAAGGAGGAGATAGCAGAAAGGAGAAAGTGAAATTGCGTCATTCCTTGAATTTACCTACAGGGTACCAATGACTAGCCTTGATGTGTGGAAATTATTTCACTACCCTGGACAAGAAGTTCTAAGGGCTAAATTATTGATCATTATATCTTCCTCAAAATGACAACAGTAATATTGTACATTTATCGCCACATTTTTTCAAGAAAAAGTTGTATATATGAACTGCTTATATGTTGACAGAATCCATGTTGATAAGTTAAGAAATGGTCAATTTGTATAGAAACAATGATTTTGAACTTTTCAACATGTTGCCAATTTAATCATTGTATTGTATTTTTCTGTACATATCATCAGTGTCAAGAGAAATGGATGAGTGCAGATATGTTTGCTTTTCAGGGCTCTGTTACATTTATCTTAGTATACTTTTCGGGGCATTGATTCAAAGTTGTTATTGAGACACCACGAAGCATGGGCAATCACATGTGTTGATACTATGCAGTGATTGGACAGATCAATACGTATAGTACATGGGTGTGTAAGCATGTCTACAATGTATGCTCTTCTTATGCCCTATAGATAGACCAAATAGTAGTACAGTGAAGCCTGTCTACAGCTACCGCCCAAGGGAAACACAAATGTGGTCTTCGTAGAACGGTGGTCTTTGTAGAGTGTAGACACATTCCTTTAGTACATGTTTCAATGAGAAACCATTTTCAGGGAAAACAACAAATGTGGTCTTTGTAGACAGGTGGTCTTTGTAGAAATGTGGTCACTAATGCAGGTTTGACTATTTATATGCCAAAGAGATCTGTCTTCCATGGGATGTTATTATGATGCTGCCAATTCAAGGAGTTTAATCCAGTAGTTTAGGACGTAAAGACACAAGATTAACTAGAGTGAGAGTTTTCTTCATCCTTGGTATTAGAAAGAGAGCTAGTGCCTAGTGATCTCTGGAAAAACAAGTGTAGGCGCTCATCAAACTTTGGGCTATGCATGTATACTCAGGGCTGTCGTTTAAAGCCGGTAACCGGTAAAACTTGCCGCCTATTCACTCGTTTCTTACCGGCTATAATTCCTATAATAAACCTTGCAAAAATCACAGAAAGTAGATCTAATTCAATGCTAATCCAAAATTTCCTTAATTTCGTCCAAGATATCCTTAATTTTGTCCAAGATATAATTAGTGCCGCACATACACGGCCGCAGTCGACAAAATCCCTTACGATCACGAACGCGACGTCGTCCGTACTTACCTAGACCTATCTATCTAACGTTACATCGCAGTTCTCCCCCCAGGCCCACAGCGCGGCGGCCAAGCCCGCCCGTCCCTACCCCATTGCGATCCCGATGTGCACGCGAGAAGACGATGCACTGCACAAAATATATACACACTGAATAACAAAACTGAAGCTAGCTCGCTGTAACCAAACTATCCGTTGCCGATTTGATATTTGAAGATCACGGAAACCGGGGCCTATACACGTGCGTGCAATGTCTAGAGACAACGTACTTTAGATTCTGAGATGCGCAAATCGGCAACAGAGTTTTGAACTCTGCTGAGTTTAGGCCGGCCACGGCCGTCCCCGGCGGACCCCCGCAGCTAGCTAAAAAAAAAATCAAAATCTAGCCTCTGCTGCCCATTATTTAAATACTGTACATGTATTCAACAAATCATGATGTAGAAAGATTGAGTATGGTGCATCATCTCAGTTTAATTACAAATTACAAAGTAATGGTACAAAGTGATAAATAATTATCAACTTAATAACTTTTCTTATGAGTTATGATTGTTCATGTAATATTAAACATGAACAATATGTGTGTTTATTACAATATATGTGTAATACAAGGTAGGAAAGATAACTACAAATTTTCTTCTTAGGTATGCACCAGATTGCACGATTTCAAGTGGAAAATCCCAAAAGGTCCCTACCGTGGGAGGGGGGACACCCCCCTCCCACACCCTCCCCCCCCCCCCTCGGTCGCTTTGCTCCCTCGCAGTGATGGTACCTCCTATAAAATTCAAATTACCTCCTTCAAAAATAATTAACAAGACCCCTGAGTAATACTGTTAGTAATGTATTCTTTAAAAGAACAGGTTAGGCTTGTAGCTTTACATAATGATGTAGTACTTTTTTGTTACGTAGGGAAATATATATGAAGTAATCCTGAAAATGTATCTCAGATTAGTCTTTCATGGCAGGAGTTAGTTATTACAGCTCATGTACTGTTTTGGTATAAAAAAAGGAAATGGGAAAGAAACGTGTGAAATAAAGTTTCATGTTGTTCTCCTAATATCGAAGGATACATACAAGATCGATTGGTATTCTATACATGTATCAGTTAATTGTAGTGTAAATACCTGCAAGGAACACACACTAGATAATGGCTATACACCCTCCACCATGATGGCTCCCCGTACAACAGTCTCCGCCTGCAGATAGCGTGCATGTGTGTAGACTGTAGCGCCGGTATACACACAGTCCTTGTAGGTATTACTCACCAGCTACCCACTGCTGTGCAGACGGCCTCATCTGTTGACCACTTCAAGAAATTACTCAAGTCTCATCTTTTCTGCCAGAAATTACTTTATTACCAGCCTAGATATACGTGTACTTAACTGATCTCTGAGAGGTGACTAACTTTTGTTTATAAATGGCCCAAACATTGTGGAGCACTGTGTACAACGCTTTGTACCCACAAGGGAAAGGCGCTATATCAATTATCTTTTGATTGATGATTGATTAATATTTCAATTTTGTAGTGCAGATTACCGTTGTTGGAAATTACATCTCCGGATGAAATTGAATATTGTGGTAACCTTAAATAGTTTTACATCTCAGTTGTTTAGTATTTCACTTAAGGAGGAAAATCTCTTGCTTGATATCAAGATTCATGATATTGAACCTATTAATTATTGTGACTGTTTGTTTGTTCTGATGATCAGAGTGATCCCTGTCTTTTACTTCTTATCATTCTTGGGGAGTGTTTCACAAAGACTAAGATTAACTTTAAGCTGGACTTAAATATGGCAAGCCGATCATGCCACTGTTTGCTCTCACCATTATGATCTTTAGATAATATTTTTTCCTTCAATAAAATAATGCATTATCAAAAAATATAAATTCTGTAGATTTGTGACCATGATTTGTACGTCCCTTGAGAGACAAATGCCAATAAATGGTGAGAGCAAACAGTGGCATGAACGGCTTGCCATATTTAAGTCCAACTTAAAGTCAATCTTAGTCTTTGTGAAACACTCCCCTGGACCATCAGTGCCTTATTTTATGCCTAGTAGTGCAATAATTTGTGATCAATATAACATTTATGACAATCTTATGGACAAAAAGTATGTGTTGTGAAAACGTCAAGCAATATATTGTTTGGAATTTTCATGAACATCTGTAAAAATAATTGCAAGTCCGAGGACAGACCAAAACAAATATTACATTAGCCCAATAGACCAAGAATCAGTAGGTTAGGAGTCTGTTTGGCGTTGGGACTGAGGCGTACATACAACCTATGATTTGTATTAAAGATGGTTATTTTAACAAATTCAGTACTATTCCTGATTGTGTAAAAAGCAACTTTTCAGGAATAAAACTTGTATATTGGTAGGGAGGAATTCCTTGAAGGCCTGAATACTTTATGATGATACATGTAGTTTATAACAATATCATACAGCGTACTTTATATTAAAGTGAAGAAAGGGTACATTTTATACTGTGTGTATGGTATATGAATGCATGCAGTATTCTTATTGTGGTATGTAGGTTTCATGTTATTCCATTTGTTCCCGAGGGAATGATAGAATTTACATTATATTAAAAGCAAGTGCCATTATATAAAAAGATAGACCTTGTTTGTAATATTGTCGCAAAAAAGAAAATAGATGAATACAAATTTGCATGTTTAGTTTTTTTTTTGGTCACTGTTCTGTAATCCTATTAGCTCTTGATCTCTTTCCTTTTCTGTATTTCGCTGATGTGTCTAATCTAGTTATTATTTGACACCCCCCCCCCTCCTCCTGCTCTCCCCCCCCCCCCCCCCCCCTTCCCCCCTCTCTCTCTACCCTACAGCTCTCTACCTTATTCCACTTTCTCACTCTCATTTGCATTTACATTTTGTTTTCAGGTAGTGTCAAAGCTATGTTCATGTTTTGCACTTTTGTGATTAGGCTGAATTTTCTTTTCCCCTTTGAACATTTCATACCACCAAGATTGTTTTTGCTCTATAACCAAATAATTGACTTTTTATCACAATAAGTACATGTTCTATTGCACTCAAAATGTTTAAACTGGATTAAAAATTACTCCAATAAAGATTTCATACATTTTAAACTGGAAGTTAAACTGTGCTGTTTTGCTCTATTTATCTCATGTCCCCCCTCTCTCTCTCTCCCTCTTTCACTCTCTCGCTCTCTCTCTCTCTCTCCCCCTCTGCATGTCTGTTGATGATTTCGTTCTGTTTCTCTCCTTCTGTTGATTCTCTCTCTCTCTCTCTCTCTCCCTTTCGCTCTCCCTCTCTGTCTGTTGATGCTTTTGTTCCGTCTCTTTCTCTATTGATTCCCATTCTCTCTGAAATATTAATACAAAATGAAAGCTAGGCAAAATGAAAATTATAAATCAATGGTAATTTACCGTCATATATTACCTGTACAAATGTAAATACAAGTACATATAAAAAATATAATACAGATAAATGCAAATATACTTACACATTTTTTATGAAAGTTTGCAAGAATTGCCTTATCTACTATAAATTATGTAGGTATATAACAAAATAAAAAAAAGGCAAACGGCATTATACTTATCCTAACTGAAAATTGATATTCAAGATCGCGTATTAATTGATTACAGGTATACACTCTTGACAAACTAGGGGTTCCTTTTTTTGTCTTAAAGGGGGGAGGGGGGGGGATGGTGCTCATTACCCTTCTCGGCCTTATTAGTCACCTCTGGCTCAAAGTTGGCAACCCTAAGAACCCCCCCCCCCCCTTAAAAAAAGCTTGTATGCCCTCCCCCCCCCCCCCCACTCAGTGTTATTTAGGGTACGCGTATGCATGTTCCCTCCCTTTGAAAGCTCTCCCCTAATAGTCCGATGTGTAAGGTCAATTCAGGCCGATTTCGTTGTGTATTACGAGCCGGACCTTTGTTGCGTGATACTTTATCGGAGATGGCAAGTTTAAGTACCTATAAATTGCGTACTGAAAAGTCCAAAATGGCAACGGGACGCATTTTGATCCTTGCTAATGCATAAAATGGTATATTTGGCATGTAAGATTGCTCCCCCAAAACAAAACGAGCTGCCCGAAAATGACGAGCGGGCGGCCGAGGACAACCAAACAATTTTTTTTGGTTTTTTTTTTTGGGGGGGGGCTAAGCTACCCCTCGAGGCCTTCGTTCACAAACCAGGATGACAGAGCGCCGCACGACTATTATCTTTGCTTTAACTATAGCTGGGCGGCGGCCGGTAGTCTCGTCATAAGGCCATTATTGCCCCCCCCCCCCCCCCGGTCTGGACATGCACGAGGTCTAGAAGATATCCCTAGACGAGTTTACCGGCACGTACAGGAGGATTTTGAACCCAGTGGCGGATCCAGGGGGGGGGGGGCACAGGGGGCACGTGCCCCCCCCCCCCCCCCGGCCAAAAAAGGTGTTGAAATCAGCCCTAAATTCGCCTAAAATGTACTGACAAACAGGGACGTGCCCCCCCCCCCCGGCCAAAAGAGCGAACTTGCGGCCGGCGTGATTTTCAAATATTCGGGAGCAAAAAAAAAAAATGCGCTCTTACCCCCCCCCCCCCCCCCCCCCCCCCCCCCCCCCCCCCCCCCGCTTATTCAGCGGCTGGCTGAGTCGTTACGATTTTTTGTGGACCAAAACAAAAAAAAAATTCCTGGATCCGACCCTGGAACCATTTTGAATAAGTTCCCCTTTTCTTGAAAATGGCCCAAAATGGACCCCCGGGACCAGATATCAGTAGCTAGGTATACTTAGTATCACTATCGGCGTGCTTTCATTAGCTCGAGATTGCCAAATAGCTCGCTATTTTTGTTTTGGGAAATAATCCCGAAGTTACAAATCGCGTTCTCATCAGGTCGAGATTCGACTTCGAAACTTGAAACTCCTTGAGAAATTTGCTCGAGATCTTTTTCTCAGCGCTCACGCATAGCGCGAGTAGGCCAATTCGGGCTGGTGATGATGCACCGGACAAAATAATATCGGGATATTTTGCCAAATAGTAGGATATTTTGCTAACTATCCCAAGATATCTTTGGATGATTATCCCGACCAGATATCCCGCTAATTGCAACTTCGGGCTGATAAAGACGCAAACTAACTGGATAATTTGCAATCGGGATAGTTGAAATACAGGTTTATTTGATGCATGTTTCAATAAAAACACTTTCTGTAAAGGTGGTCGCTAAAGCAAGTTTGACTGTCTATGATATTTTGTAGGCCTATATACACTCTCCCTGACCTCATGTAGTTGAGGCGGCAGAGCCAGGACGGGGAATTCCCGTTTTGGACTACAGCATTTTCGTCTACTACCCTCTATACTCAAGTGCAAGCGCAAGGTGTATTGACTGCAGAACAACCGTAGACTATACCGTTTATTATATACATCGCTTTCATTTTTCAATTCAAAAGGACAAGAAATAAGTCAGGTAAATGTGTATATATATGTTATGTGATTTCGGTTAATTAAGCAATGAAAGTGGTCATAAGGAGATATTAGAACAGGACTTGCTTTAATTAATTGCCACAGATAACGCTGATCTACAATTAACCGCACAAGTATGATGAGGTACATTATATGTACAATTTTGGGTAACGAATCTTTCGATCACCACGTACACGCCTAAATATTCGCACAAAATATGTACATGATACCGTGTGGTAAATAGACGCGCGAGTATTTTAAGCTTATTAAAACGGTAGAAGTGATGCTGTAGTTTCCTTCTAACAAGTGGGAAATGGTTAACTTCGGTAGCCTAAATTAAGTAGTAGGCCTAAGTACTGTATACTCCTACTTCCTACAAAGTAATATATACGGATAGATTACAGAGTGTTTTAAAATAAAATAAGTCGACAACTATCTGACTCCTTCGGCAGCGGGGCTCCCTGGAGTTAATTTTGATAAACACAATGTAGGTCTACACAAAAACTGTAGTATCTACACCAAATTGAGCTAGAAATCTAATGGAAAATAATTAATTTGTAAATGGACATAAAAACAAAACAAATCTTTAGTATTTAGTGTAAAGTTCCCCCTATGCAACATGTGAAATATTTTATTCATGGTCTACCCAAACTTTAATAATGGTCAAAATGCAAAGCCCCATATAAATTCAGCAAAATATGTTTTTGCTTCTCATCTTTTGCGATCTCCACTTGTAAATCAAACTGTTTTGTGTTTTGTTTTTGCTGTTTCTGTTTGTGACTGTTTGTGATGCTGCTACTGTCGTTATTTATTATCAACGTTATAATCAAGTTGTCATTAAGAACACCCTATTGGCGAACATGTCGCATTTCGACCTTTTATACGGAGCATCCTCATTTATTTATTGTAAATTTTCTTCCTGACTATTTAAAAAACTAAATACAGAATGGACCTATCTAACAAAGACTTGGAAAAAATAGCCTGGAATTACAATTTCCAAAATTCAGAAATCGACAAACTCAGGCGAGCCTTGCGTGAATATGAAGGAAAAGATTATCACAAACAACCTAATGATAAGTATAAAGCAAGATATTTGCTCCAGGGTTGGCGAGCTAGCCACCTAGGTATGCCGGCGACAAAGGAGAAATTGGGGTCGCGACTATCAGGAGCTGGTTTAGAACGAATGGCACAGTATGTAATAAGTAAGTGATTGTTGTATACAATGGTTTAATGATGCCTTTCATACAAAGAAAAGTAGAATTCGAATTAATTAAAGTAGATATACATTTTTTGCAGTACTCAAAGGTTTCATAGCAGATCACGGACTTGATAGGGGGCGGCATATAATGTCAAACTTCAGTACAATTTTGCGATTTGTGAAAAAGGCACAAACTTTGGGACAGATGTAGTCGGAACACTTTCTTGGCAAAACTCGATTTTGAGAATTAAATGAAAATTAAAAGTTAGTATTGCGACATGTTTCATGAACTGAAAATAGTTTCATACAAGTTTTACAGGGAACTATGCGGTGCCATTTGAGGGAATGGGCACAACGAACTCCATTGGTCGTATTTCAGATGACTCAAAATTCATTTTTGCTTATAGAATATGTTGATCTATACCTGTGTGCCAAAGTTGAAGCTTTCATCACAAAATATACAACTGAATCGCTAGGCTGCCCAACTTTTAGGGATGTCCAAAGTCGAGCAATACATTGTTGGCACATGACTATAGCAGTACAAAAAAGAGCGTCATTTTGGGCTTTAAAAAGTCAATCTGCTGAAGAAAAAAAAAAAAAAAAACATGTTTCAGTAAGGTACAGACAGGTTATATAAATCATAATCATGAAATGATATATATTCAAAGCTTAAAGGTACTATGTCCCATTTGCAGGCGAAAAAATGGAAAGGTTACATTCCAACGGCATTTGAAAGATAATACTAATTTAGAAATTCCCTAAAAAAAGTGGGGCTTGAAAATGTCTTCAAGTGAGAAAATAACGACTATTAGTTGTCAAATCGACTTAGGAGCTATAGAGCCAATAAGTAATAGTCTTGATTTTCAAACCATTGTACCGAATGGTCATACGTTTTATGCTGCGCAAAGATTCAATCAGTTTAATTTTGGTCATCACAAGAAGTGGGTTATTGATGTAGACAAATGCTCATGTACCCTTTACAGCTCATTTTATGTATTTAATTACCAAAGAAGAAAAACTTGAAGCCAGTCAGTCACTCAATAGTGTCTGACAGTGAAGTCTAGCAAGTAAACGGGTTTCCTTGCATACTTTGAATATTAGGACACTGCTTACGTTTAAATTTTACATAATTATACGCTGTTGGTCATAATGGTGGAATAATTATTTTTACCCCAATTTATTGAATGATTTTGACAAGAATTTATTCCTTATAGATCTAGATAATAGTCTACATTCTCAGATTTTATTCAATGACATTGGGGAGTGTTTGTTTTGCGTGACTGCTAAAGCATGTATGTGCTACTATGTTAATCAACTAGGGGACCTACGTCCTTAAGTCATAACTGACAGTAATGGGGATTAATGCCTCATAAAAGGACACTAGTAAAGCACAATTAGCACATCGACACGGTTTTGATCCTGGGGGCTCACAGTAACCAGACCTTTGCTTAGCCAATGAATCATGACTGTACGCAGCGGGCGCTAGGGTACGTCGACGCCTCTACAAAAACAAAAAAACAAAGAAAATGCAATAAATTTTCAATAATTCATTGCATTTTCCCCCAGTCCCCGACAGGAAAAATTCCTCTGTAGGGCCATGCATTATGGTTCAAGGCATGCCCACATAGAAGATTTGTTTAGATTGGGGGTCGGGGCAAAATACAATGAATTATTGAAAATGTATTGCATTTTCTTTGTTTTTTTGTTTTTGTAGGGGCGTCGACGTACCCTAGCGCCCGATGCGTACAGCCATGATTCATTGGCTAAGCAATGGCCTCGTAACTATGAGCCCCCAGGATCAAAACCGTGTCGATGTGCTATATTAGTGCCCTTTTATGAGGTATTAATCCCCATTACTGTCAGTTATGACTAAAGGACGTAGGTCCCCTAGTTGATTAGCATTGTAACACACACATGCTTTAGCAGTCACGCAAAGCAAACACTCCCCATTTGTCATTCAATAAATTCTGAGAATGTATACTATTATCTATATCTATTAGGAATAAATCATTGTCAAAATCATTCAGTAACTTGGGGTAAAAATAATTATTCCACCATTATGACCAACAGTGTAGGACATACATGACATATTCACAATTCCTGCAAAGTTCTACAGAATTTGAGGTTGGCTGCAAAAGGGACATAGTACCTTAAGATAACTCTGCAAAAAAGTCATGTGACACATGTTACTTCTTCTACTGTTGTTTATATTCCTTTGCTATGTTTGCTATCCTTACAAATGTATAGGCGTTTTGTTAACAAGAATATTTCCTTAAAGAGTAGTGCCAGTTTCAACAGGATATAGTTATTCACAAACTTCTACAGTAGATCAGGCAATCGGAGGAGTGCAGTACCTCTAATAGAAGCAACAACAAAAAAGTGTCTCTAAGAGAGTAACAATAGTAAATAATATTCATTAAAGTTGTATGCTAAAATTTCTTTAAGACCAGCTTTAAACATTAACCACAATGGACTTGACTTTTAATTTATTTATATACTTATATTCTGTTATCTTCTTTTTTAAAATAGCATTTGTACAGGAGTCACCGGCAACCGCAGTACCCAATGATGCCAGAATGTTGGGATTAAAGTATGTAACCGATCTATAATATATTTGAAAGAGCAAGTTGAATTGTGGTGAAAATTAAAAGCCCTTTGTGAGCGTTCTCAATTTGTGTATGTAATTTTGGAAGAATATCATAGTAGAAATGTCGCATGATGTAGATTGCTCTTCAAATGACCTTTTATTTGAAATATTACAAGAAATAACAAAAAAGTTTGGACCATAATATTTGTCTAGAGTGTATGTATTATTCAACAAGAATTCGTTCATTTCCTTAGATGTTTAACATTCCAAAACTATGCATCAAAGTATGCATCAATTTGTATATATAACATGATCAACCTTTCCCAATCACTTTCTTTCACATTGTAATTTCAAGAACAGTGCCGGTCATGGTGAATAGAAACTCTTAAAGATCTACATGGATATTCCAACTGTTTTATTTTTTTATAACCGTGACAGACAATTTACAAATTGAATAATTTGTTCTCTTTGTTTTTATAGATGGCATTTCCAAATTTCAAGTCCGAGTTTAACTGAATTATATTACTAGAATGGATTGCAGGACGTCACTGGCGTGATGTTATTGAAAGTAAAAATGAAATTATTTTGGCAAGAGAGCCTTATATAGAAATTCAATTAGTATTTAGTTAATCAATTCAACAATCACACATTAAATAGAAGTGGAGCAATTTACATTTTACCCGTAGAGTATAAAAGGCGCTTGCTTACAATATATTTCATCACCTGACGAAGTGTAGCAGCGACACACGAAACGTCGTGTTCTTGCGATCCCTTGTTGACCATACATTGCGAGACAAACGAATATCACTAGCGATATTATTTTCGATACTATATCCGCAATGAGTAATATATTTAGCATTAATTTACACTTTGTTTAATACTTTGATCTATTTTAATTCTACCACGACTATTAGACGTAGTGACCATGATAGCGGCTAGGACGCTCGTCAGGACTACTTCTTCTTCACGTTGCTCCACGCCCCTGGAACCCCTTCATTCCTGTTCTTCGCCACACCTATACAAGCGCCTCAAAATCCATCTCTTCAAGCACATTATAATAAGTCCATAACCATTGGAGGAGCGGGCGCCTTTGAATGTTTGAAACAGATAAATGGCGCCATACAAGTACTGTGTATCATCATCATCATATCGTCCAATTCAATTTTAATCATTTTTCAAAAATTTAATTTGTACTATCGAACTTTGGTAATGATCTCACCCGAATGAGAAGATTAGAATTATGTTAATAAAACAAGCTGTACTCTTCGTTGTTAGTTTTGCATCTACCACCATTGTAAGATAGATATAAAATAAATAAATACGTACAAGAAAAACGAATGAAATAAAAGAACGACCATAAACAAATATCTATCATGCATTAGGTAATTTTGTTTTAATGCTTGTTTAAGGTCTTACACACTTTGTAATAATTGTTTATTTTGTATTTTGTTTGTTTCATTTTCAATGCATGTTTCCACATACGTCTATATAATATAATAAGGTTGGTTTGTTGTTATTCGTTACTAATGCCGCTTTGTCCAACCATGTCTATGCATACTTAACCAGTTTCTGTACTTTCACTTGGTATCATATAATCTTGGTCTTTGATGCGCCTGGTATACTTGTCTGTTTTCTGGTGTCTGTTATATTATTTATTAATTCTTCTTTTTTTAAACATTATATACAATTTATTGTCCGCTGATTATAGCATTGTTTTTGTATAGAGCCCCGTTTCGGGGGCCGGGGTGAGGGAATAATGCAAATGTGGGGAAGGAGAGGGAAATTCATGTTCATGTAACTTTTTACTCATACTATTGATCAGACTTATAATAATAACGATAATGATAAAACAAATACTACTACATGCATTACTACTATACTACTTATAATAATTTCAACAACAAAAAATAATAATAATACATCTCGCGTAGTCAATTATTTAGCTTTAATAATGTAAAGGTGATATTTGATAATGTGTAAATAGGGTAGTGATTTTCATCTTGACTGTTTTGCAAATGATATAATGCCGAACCTTATTTTTTTAAATCAATTTATCCTTATAATCTTTTTCACTACAAGTGCCCAGGATTTATTGCTATTCTACACCCGAGATGTCTACCAAAACTCTCTATTCGTTGCTGAAATATTATCGAGAGAATAATAGGAAACAATGAAATGTAGGTTGTAATTTGAAGTGCTGTAAAATTCAATCTAAATCTTCCTTTTTCTCTCTTTCAACCCAAATTTCTTAATATATTCCTTCCTTCCTCGTCGATATGCTTCCCCTCTTCCTCTCTTCTCCCCTTCTCTCCTTCTCTCCTTCTCACTTTTATCTCTATCATGTCTGTCGCTATTTTCATTTCTGCATTTATGATAATATCGTTGAATGTGGTTATATTGTTAACACTGTACAGTTAACATTATTTTGATAGGCCACTGAAAGCTCATTTCAATAAACGCTGTTAAAGTCTGGATCAATAGAATTATTATAACGTGTATGCAAATTTGATCTTTATTGTGACATAGCGCTTTAGGATTCAAAAGGTTATTTCCATACATTAAGTAGGAACTGGGACAATTGGGGTATTTTCAGAATTGGGGAAAACCAACCATTACAATAACTAGGACATGTTTACAAAAACTAACTTCGCTAGAGGCGCCAAAAGTTTACAATAGATACCCCAGTAATGGGGAATTCCCGCGCTGCAACTTTGCAATAATACACGCAACACACATTCAAGTACACTGAACACAGCTACCCCCAACAAACACACACACACACACACGCATTTCTTACCGTCATTCAACAAATTTTTACTATTTCTACACTCATAATATGTTCAATATGTTCATTTTTCATGAAGTTGGAAAAAAAAAGATCTGACTTCTCTCATGACGTGATTGTGACAATATGATTTTTTTCGTATATCTTCACATTACTTTGTTGATCAATCTGAAGAGTCAAATAGATTGTTAAATAAACTTCTGTTAAGATATATAATTTTTTTCAATCAAGTATAAACCATTATTCTCACAATCGCTTCATGAAATTAAGGGGAAAGAAAGATCATTTAAACTTAATGGGCAATAGCGTATATAATTATTAACAAGCTTCATATGGATTTTTTGGTGTGTGATATACCCATATAGGTGGGACCAAATCGTTACGGAAAAGAAACTTCAGAAACTGGCAGGTTGCCTTCATGAAGACTCCTACTCAGAGGTCGCCATTAACTTAGGGGTTGGGTATACCGAACATGACAACAGCAGGATGCAAAATTCATTATCATTGAAAGAAGCTAATTTCAAAATGTTAATGAAATGGAAACGCAAAGAGGATGGTGGAAAATTGAGAGATCTTGATTAAGCTCTATATGAAGATGAGTTGGAAGGCTTTCTTACAAAAAATGTAACTGTTGCATCCACAAGATTATGCCAAATAAGATCAAGAAAGAAACTAAGGATGAGAAGGAGAAAATTGAGAGAAAGGAGGAGAAAGAGATTAACTAGTCTTCCTTTTGAGTTTGCTCTCTTGTTTTTATGTCTTTTCTTATCTCCTTGATTCTTCATTGTGAATTTCAATTCATATTTTGTTATCCAATGTAAACATAATTGTATTTTACCAAATCGATTTTTAATGTTATGCATATGTATTTATCAATCTTTTGTAAATTAAATCTGTTTTAGCCTCTGGCTCCTTTTTTTAATGTACGTTTTTATCGATAAACCATATCAAATCATATCAGAATATCTTCACGGTATGCAGAAACAGTGAATTTCGTAAAACATATTTTCATTGACAACAGGGACCGATACACCAAACGAGAAAGGGTGTCTTTTCATTGACATGCGAAGGTCGGCGCGTCTCTCAGCTTGACCGCGTGATAAGCTCTAGAAATGGAATTGTTCACTGAATGACTTTACAATAGAGTAATGTGTACTGATAGTATTAGTGCATGACGGATGAACAAGTTTTAACAATGCTTGCATATTTCACATGGATATTCAATAACAGCAATTGTATTCGATCCTTTTATGATACCGCATTGCTTCTAAACTCTAAAGTAAGAATAGAATTGTTTGCCAAAAATCTTTGCATGGAAGTAACTGTACATCTAACCAATTGCGGAGCAGTTTGTTGACCCAACTTTGGCGACTCATGCTTAGATTTGCATTAAAGGGTGATCGTGATGGGATAAAAACTTTACGCCTATCTAATTTGGACAAGAAATTGCCCCAAGCTTGGTCAAGCATTATCCATTTTTACATTAAAGTGTACGGGCTTCCCGAAGGATAACATTATCAATGCACATTGCATTTCAAGATAACTGAATTATCGCTTTTATTTTAACATAAGTTTGGAATATATAAATGTATTGTCTTATTAAAGGAAACTAGAAATATTTGACCCTAGCTGTAGAGTTTCTTAACCACGCGTTCACGACCCCTTTAATTTAATAACTCTGGTTCAAGTCTGCATAAATGTGGAATCCTCAATATCCGTATGCAATTACTATACCATTTGATTTAAAATGAGAATTAAAATCTCCCTCTTAATCATTTAGAATTATATTAAGGCCGCTTTGTCCAACCTTGTCTATGCATATTGAACCAGTCTCCGTACTTTCATTCGGTATCATATAATCTTGGTCTTTGATGCGCCTGGTATACATGTCTGTTTTCTGGTGTCTGTTAGAAAAATTATTGATTCCTTCTTCTTTTTTGATGACATTATATACAATTTATTGTCTGTTGATTATAATATTGTTTTTGTATAGAGCCCCGTTTCGGGGGGGGGGGGCGGCGGTATAGTGCAAATGTGGGGAAGGATGGTGAGATAGGTTCATTTTGTAATCAAATTATTGATCAGACTTATAATAACCACAATAATGATAAAAACAATACTACTACATGTAGGCCTATTACTGCTATACTATTTATAATCATTTATATTAAAAAAAATTCTTGCGTAGTCAATTATTTAGCTTTAATAATAGCTTGAATGTAAAGGTGGTTTTAATAACGTGTAAATAGGGTAGTGATTTTCATCTTGACTGTTTTGCAAATGATATAATGCCGAACCTTATTTTTTAAAACCAATTTATCCTTATAATCTGTGCCCAGGATTTATTGCTATTCTACACCCAAGATGTCTACCAAAACTCTTTATAAAATGGCTGTAGTATTTTAAGCATCGCGATTGGTCAATACGCGTCCCATGTACATGACATGCACTAATTTTGGATTTTGGATTTTTGAATTTTTATTTTTTATTTTTGAATTTTTGAATTTTTTCAAGTGGCTCGTTGCACAGAGCGGCACCAATCTAAAGAAACCTCGCGTGTACTGCATTAACCGCTATTGTACGCTGGGCCGTGCGTTATTTATTCGTTGCTGAAATATTATCTAGAGAAAAATAGGAAACAATGAAATATAGGTTGTAATTTGAAGTGCTTTGAAATTCATTTTCATGAAGTTGGAAAAAAAAAGATCTGACTTCCGATCTCATGACGTGATTGTGACAATAGGTTTTGTTTCGTTAGATAAAGGCTATCTTCACATAACTTTGTTGATCAATCTGAAGAGTCAAATAGATTGTTTTATAATGTTCTGTTAAGATATAATTTGTATCAATCAAGTGAAAACCATTATTCTCACAATCGCTTCATGAAATTAAGAGAAAAGAAAGATCATTCAAACTTAATGGGCAATAGCGTATATAATTATTAACAAGGTTCATATGGATTTTTTGGTGTGTGATATACCCATAGGTGAGACCGAATCGTCACGGAAAAGGAACTTCTGAAACTGGCAGGTTGTCTTCATGAAGACTCCTACTCAGAGGTCGCCGTTAACTTAGGGGTTGGGTATACCGAACATGACAACAGCAGGATGCAAAATGCATTATCATTGAATGATGCAAATTTCAAAATGTTAATGGAATGGAAACGTAAAGAGGATGGTGGAAAAGTGAGAGATCTTGATTAAGCTTGAAATGAAGCTGATTGTGGAAGGCTTTCTTACAAAAATATGTAACTGTTGCATCCACAAGATTGTGAAAATGAGATAAAGAAAGAAACTAAGGTTGAGAAGGAGAAAAATAGAGATAAAGGAGGAGAAAGAGATTAATTACTAGACGGGTATAGGGACAAGGGAAAACAAAGAAAGCAAACATGAGAGAGGAAGAAAGACAAGAAAGAGAGATAAATAGAAAGAGAGAAAGAGAGAGAAAGAGAGAGAGTGAGAGCATAATTATGTGTGACAGACTTAGATAGAGAAAGAGACTTTGAATGAGAAAAGAGGAAATGAGAGAATTTGATTTAAGTGTATCATATATTCGTATTTTTTAAGCCTCACTATAATTTGTTAACACTTTATCCGATCTGTTTTTTAGTTCTCCCTTTTAGCCTATTTATCTGTCCTACTCTTTATCTGTCCCTATCATTATCTAGTCTCCTAATCAAGTTTCTATTTCTCATTTCTCTACGTTCCCCCCCCCCCCTCTCTCTCGCTCTCTCTCTCTCTATTATTGTCCTGTAAGTCCTTTTAATCTTCTACCGCATTTGTCTTATTTTCTGTTACTTGTTCTCCTTCTATTATCCTCTAGTCTTCCATTTGAGTTTGCTCTCTTTTTTTTATGTCTTTTCTTATCTCCTTGATTATTTATTGTGAATCGCTATTCATATTTTGTAATCCAATGTAAACATAATTGTATTTTACCAAATCGATTTGTAATGTTATGCATATGTATTTATCAATCTTTTGTAAATTAAATTTGTTTTAGCCTCTGGCTGCTTTTTTAATGTACGTTTTTATCGATAAACCATGTCAAATCAAATCAGAATATCTTCACGGTATGCAGAAACAGTGAAGTTCGTAAAAATTTTTTCATTGACAACAGGGTCCTATACACCAAACGAGGAAGGGTGTCTTTTCATTGACATGCGAAGGTCGGCACGTCTCTCAGCTTAACCGCGTGATATGCTCTAGAAATGGAACTGTTCACTGAATGACTTTACAATAGAGCAATGTGTACTGATAGCATTAGTGCATGACGGATGAACAAGTTTTAACAATGTTTGCATATTTCACATTGATATTCAATAACTGCAATTGTATTCGATCCTTTTATGATACCGCATTGCTTCTAAAGTTAAAATAGAATTGTTTGCCAAAATCTTTGCTCGGAAGTAATGATACATCCAACCAATTAAGGCCCATCTTTGGCGACTCATGCTTAGATTTGCATTAAAGGGTATCGCGATGGGATAAAAACGTTAAGCCTATCTAATTTGTACAAGAAATTGCCCCAAGCTTGGTCAAGCATTATCCATTTTTACATTAAAGTGTACGGGCTTCCCGAAGGATAACATTATCAATGCACAGTGCATTTCAAGATAACTGAATTATCGCTTTTAAGATAAGTTTGGAATATATAAATGTATTGTCGTATTAAAGGAAACTAGAAATATTTGACACTAGCTGTAGAGTTTCTTAACCACGCGTTCACGACCCCTTTAATTTAATAACTCTGGTTCAAGTCTGTATTAATGTAGAATCCTGAATATCAGTATGCAATTACTATACCACTTGATTCAAAATGAGAATTAAAATCTCCCTCTTAATCATGTACTAGAATTATATTACGGCCGCTTTGTCCAACCATGTCTATGCATATTGAACCAGTTTCTGTACTTGTATTCGGTTTCATATATTCTTGGTCTTTGATGCGCCTGGTACACTTGTCTGTTTGTTGGTGTCTGTTATAAATATTATTGATTTGTTCTTATTTTTAATGACATTGTATACAATTTATTGGCCTCCGAGTATACAACAAGGTTTTTGTATAGAGTACCGTTTCGGGGAGGGGGGGGGGGGATAATGCAAATGTGGGGGAAGGAGGGGAAGATTAGCTGGTTCAATTTTGTAAATATTATTGATCAGGCTTATAAGAATAATAACAATCATAATAATAATAATAATGATAATAATAATAATATTCTAATAGTCCACTCCAAATTTTATTAAACCGAAACGGATTTATTTTTAATAATAATAATAACAATACTACTACATGCACCACTATTTCTAATAATAACAATTAAATTATTTATGAAAAAAAATGTCTTGCGTAGTCAATTATCGAGCTAAATAATGTCAAGGTGATATTTAATAACGTGTAAATAGGGCACGTGCCCCCTGTGCCCCCCCCCCCTGGATCCGTCCCTGAGTTATATCGGTATTACTATATATACTGTTTACATTTGATAGGCCACTGAAAGCTAATAGCAATAAACGCTGTCAAATTCTGGATCAATATAATTAATATAATGTGTATGCGAATTTTATCTTTAATGTCATATAGTGCTGTAGAATTCAAAATGTCCTAATTTCTATTTCCATTACATTAAATAACAGCAAGGACAAATAGGATATTTTGAGAATTGGGGAAAACCATCCATTCCAGTAACTAGGACATGTTTACAAAACCTTCCTTATCGGCGCCAACAGTTTACAATATATACGGTAATTGGGAATTCCTGCGTTGCAACTTTGCAATAACACACGAAACACACATTCTAGCACACAGCTAACCCCCTCCCCCAACAAAACAGTTTTTGTTTTTTTGTCGGAGGGGGGGGGGGATGCATTGTCACACTTTGTTTTAAAAAGGTGAACAATTCCTTTCTTACGTTTTTTATTGGCCAGGGGGGGGGGAGGGGCGGACCCCCTCCCACCCCCCCCCCCCCCCCCCCCCTCCGTGGATCCGCGCCTGCTGATAGCATTGGTGCATGACAAGGTTTAACAATGAATGACTACTTCACATGGATATTCAATAACAGCAATTGTATTCGATATATGAAACCGCATTGCCTCTAAACTATTTTTTTAAAGGGACTTTGCTTAAAAGTTATCCATGAGGGTAATTATACAGTACATCAAATTAATTGCGGAGCAGTTTTTAGGCCCAACTTTGGCGTCTTCACCTTAAATCTGAAGAAAAGGGTGATCGTGATAGGATAAAACGTTACGACTATTTAAAAATAGGCATGAAATTGCCCCAAAGTGGGTCAGGCATAACTTAATATACATTAAAGTGTACAGGCTTTACGAGGGAAACATTATCAATGCACAGTGCATTGCACACTAACCAAATTATCACTTTTGAGATAATCGAGATAGGAATACGTAAGTGTAATGTCTCATCAAAGGTCACATGATAGCTCAATTTAAAGCTTATTAATTAAACAAGATCTCTCACTTTTCCACCCTCCTCCTTGCGTTTCCATTTCGTTCAAACTTTGAATTTAGCATCTTTTAATGATGATGTATTTTGCCTCCTGATGTTGTCGTGTTCGGTATACCCAACCCCTAAGTTAATAGTGACCTCTGTGAAGGAGTCTGCATTAAGGCTACCTGCAAAATTCAGGATTTTTTTTCGTGACGATTTGGTCCGACCTTTGGGTATATAACAGACACAAAAATCCATATTAACCTTGTTAATAATAATATACGCTGTATCCCATGAAGTTGGAATAATTTTGCCTTCCTTTTTTCATTAAGTGATTGTGAGAATAATGGTTTATACTCGATTGTTAAAGTTTTATCTTCACAGAACTTTATTGAACAATCTCTTTGACTCGTTAGATTGATCAATTAAGATATAAAAAGACATTATCTAACGAGATTAAACCATATTGTCACAATCCATATCAGGACAATTACCCCCCTGGGCAATCACCCCCGGAAATTTACCCCCGGAAACTACCCTCTAAGGACAATTACCCCCCCCCCCCCCTGGAGAGTGACCTTCCTAGTAGGACAATTACCCCCCCCCCCCCCCAGGTACATAATATTCCACCCCTCCAGGTAGAATACACATGACATTAAAAGGGCCATTTGATAAATACAGATATACATTGTTTTTAATATTGTCAGCACAAAAATGAAAATAGACAAATACAAATTTGCAGGTTTTTTAAATTGTTCTCACTGTTCTGTAATCTTATTAGCTCTTGGTATATTTCCTTTTCTTTATTTTGCCAATGTGTCTCATCTAGTTTTAATTATCTCACTCTCTCTCCCCCTCTCCCTCCTTCCCCCTTCCATTCTCTCCCCTCCCTTTCCTCTCTCCACACCATCTTCCTCTCCCTCTCTCTCCCCCCTTCCACTCCCATACCCCCTTCTTCTCCCCTACCCCTCTCTCTCTCCCTGTTGTACATTTACTACCTTATTCCACGTTCTCACTCTCATTTATATTTTGTTTTCAGGTATAGTGACAAAGCTTGTATGTTTATGCTTTTCACTTTTGTGATCAGGCTAAATTTTCCTTTTCCCTCTGAACATTTCATACGGTCAAGATTGTTTTTGCTCTTTAAAAAAATAAATTGAATTTTTCTCACAACACATGTGCTAGTGCACACAAACATTTTTATCTGAATTAGAAATTACTCCAATAAAGATTTAAAACATGTATAAAACTGGAAGCGGAATAGTGGTGTTCAGCTCTATTTATCTCATGTTCTCTCCCCCTCTCTCCCTTCCTCTCCCTCTCTGTCTGTGATGCTTTCGTTCTTTCTCTCATTCTTTCTCTGTTGATTCTTGTGTTTCTATCTCTCTCTCCTTTCATTTTCTCTGAAATACTAATGCAAAATTAAAGCTACATGTAGTCAAAATGAAAATTATGAATCGATGTACATTTACTGTAAATCTAGAAACCGGTTCATATATAAATATATACATACAAGTACATGTATAAAAATATAGTACAGATAAATACAAATATACTTTCACATGTTTAAAGAAAGTTTACAAGAATTGACTTGTCTACTGCAGTATATGATGTAGGTACATTGTGAATATAAAACTATACACAAATTTAATAACGGCATTATGCATATCCTAACTGAAAATTAGGAATTTATGATGACAGTATAATTTAATAACACGTACCAGGTATTATTAGAGGTCCTCTAAAATGAAAAGGACCTTGTGAATCATACATTTTGAAAAATTTACATCTTAATCATTTTGTGTGTTGAAACAAATGGGGAAAATAGTCTGGCATTTTGTCACGGTGACATTACCCATTCAGCCAATTTAAAGTGCCCATAATAATAATAATAATAGATCACATTTAAAACGCGCCTAATACTTTGTTTCTAGGCGCAGTATTCATTACTACCCCGGTCATCGGATTCAGGCTTGCCCGTACACAATGTATGCACATTCTCCACTCCCTGGGCAGGGGCGTCGCTAGACCTTTTTCAGTGGGGGGGTGTAGAGGCCAATTTTTACCGACAAAACTAGCCACCAATTACCGACAACAATTAAATGTCCAATATCTACAAATTTAACCCTATAAACCCGGGGCCGAAGGTTAAATTATTTTTCCTATGTAATATCTATAGTACTTGCGTATGCGCAAATGGTCATTTTCCTCGACGACATAAATATATTAATTATTTCGTCAACTTAGTCAGCATCATAGCTATATTTTAATGCAGGCACGGAGCTAGGATCTTATTTTAGAGAGGGGCGGTAGAGAGCAAGCGAATCACTTAAAGAGCGCGCGAAACGCGCTCATTATGGGGGGGGGGGGGGGGTGGGTGGGTGGGTGGCCTCCTGCGCGGAAGCTTAAACGTTACCCTAAATTATTAGGAAAAAAAAGACGGTTTATTGTACCGTTCTCGACATTTAATCCTTGTCTGAATGAAGTTCCCCCCCCCCCCCTCCCGCGCGAAAGCTTTGACTTTTCATTTAATTATTATAAAAAGAAGACGATTTGCTGTACCGTTCTCGACTGTTAATCCTTGTCCGAATTCAGTTTCTCCCCCTACCGCGCGAAGCGCGGAAGTTTTGGCGTTTCATTAAATTATTGGAGAAAGTAGACGATTCGTTGAACCGTGCTCGACTCTTAATCCTTTTCTGAATGGAGCTCCCCCCTCCCGCGCTTTGCGCGGAAGTTTTGGCGTTTCATTAAATTATTAGAGAAAGTATATAGACGATTCGTTGAACTGTGCTCGACTCTTAATCCTTTGACGTTTCATTAAATTATGAGAAAAAAGCAGACGATTCGGTGTACTGTTTTCGACTCTTATTCCTTATCTGAATTCGGTTCTCCCCCTCCCGCGCAAAGCGCGGAAGTTTTGACGTTTCCTTAATTTATGAGAGAGAGTAGACGATTCGTTGAACCGTGCTCGACTCTTAATCCTTGTCTGAATGAAGCTTTCCTCCTCCCGCGCGAAGCGCGGAAGTTTTGGCGTTTCATTACATTTTTAGAGAAAGTAGACGATTCGTTGAACCGTGCTCGACTCTTAATCCTTTTCTGAATGGAGCTTCCCCCCTCCCGAGCGAAGCGCGGAAGTTTTGGCGTTTCATTACATTTTTAGAGAAAGTAGACGATTCGGTATACTGTTTTCGACTCTTAATCCTTATCTGAATTCGGTTTTCCCCCTCCCGCGCAAAGCGCGGAAGTTTTGACGTTTCCTTAAATTATTAGAGAAATAAGACGATTTGATCGTTGTACCGTTCTCGACTCGTCTAAATAAAGTTTTCCCCTTCCGCGCAAAGCGCGGAATTTTCGGCGTTTCATCACAATATAGAGAAAGGAAGACAATTTGTCGAACCGTTTTCGACTCTTAATAAGTCATATTTGTCTGATTTCAGTTTCCCCTTCTCGCGCGAAGCGCGGAAGCTTTGACCTTTCCTTAAAATATTAGAGAAAGAAGACGATTCGTTGTACCGTTCTCGACTCGTCTAAATTAAGTTTTCCCCTTCCGCGCGAAGCTTCACAGTATAGAGAAAGGAAGACGATTTGTCGTACCGTTTTCGACTCTTAATAAGCCATATTTGTCTGAATGAAGCTTCCCCCTCCCGCGCGAAGCGCGGAAGTTTCGACGTTTCCTTAAATTATTAGAGAAAGAAGACGATTCGTTGTACCGTTCTCGACTCGTCTAAAGTAAGTTTTCCCCTTCCGCGCGAAGCGCGGAATCTTTGGCGTTTCATTACAATATAGAGAAAGGAAAACGATTCGTCGTACCGTTGTTGACTCTTAAACCTTGTTTGAATTTAGTTTCCCCGAAAATTTTAAACCTCTTATTTTTAACCGATATTATAGGAAAGTGAAACTTCGAGAAAATACAAGTATTGTAGTTGTAGTCACTCTCGAAGTCGTCACAGGGGATAAAAAGTCACAGTTCGTAGGGAAAAAAACTTGTCGGCCGACAGACAATATATATTTCACCGACTTCAAACTTCTGCATTGATATTAGTACACGAGGATCGAGCAAGAATACCGACACAGCTGACCCGACACATCAACATAATTGACCGTGTCTTTCTTGCTCCCTCGACGAGACGACTCCACCCAACAACCCCCTTCTGTCTTTTACTCCCACTCCTCTTCTCTCAGGCTCTTACCTCCCCTCTCTCTCCTCTCTTTCATCCCCCGTTTCTTTTGTTTCCCTTTTACTCTTTTTTTCTTCTTTTTTCCCCTTTTCTTTCTTTTCTTTCTTTTCCTTTCTTTCCTCTCCTCCCTCTTTTTCTTTTCTCTCTCTCTCTTTCTTCTCTTTTCTTTCCTTTCTTTTCCTTTCTTTCTTTTCTTTTCCTTTTCTTTTTTCCTTTCTTTCCCTTTCCCTCTCTTTTTTTCCCTCCCCCTTTTCTCTTTTTTCCCGACGGCAGCGCAATTTTACCGACAAAATCCTGACAGGTGGGGGGGTGTCGCACCCCCCCACACCCCCCCTTTGGCGACGCCCCTGTCCCTGGGGAGCATGTACTATATGTGTAGAGATTACTACTTTCAACAACAAAGACAAAATAATTTTCAAAATGTTTTTCTGATTTAATTCAAACTATCATCAGTCTGCTTTCTTTTATCGTAGTTGTCTGTTAAAGGCAGACTGTACTACTTATAGCTACTTGCGCCCTCTATATAGCAAACAATGCCTAATCGGTGCCTGTTGCTCCCCCATGATCCCCCTTTTCTTATGTTAATTGAGAGCTGATTTGATGAGACAACCACCTGTCAGTGACCACACTGGGTGGTCTATCCCTTCTAGCCAAACTAGTGGATTTCCCTTTAAAGACCATCAATACTACTGGGCCAGAAGGGATTAGACCACCCAGCCAGGTCAATGACAGGGAGCAAGTAGCTACAACTATTAAGACAGTGTGGCTTTAAAGGGTTAATATTAATTTCCATCCCCTCCCGAGTAGCCATCTAGCCTTGCTGATATCGTCTGCTGCATTGTAACAATGGGAACCGAGCAACCTTGCAGGGAGGTCTAATCCCCCCTGGCCAAACTAGTGCAGACAGGCTTTAAAGGGTTAATATTAATTTCAATCCCCTCCCAAGAAGCCATCCAGCCTTGCTGATATCGTCGACTGCATGGTAACAATGGGAGCCGAGGTCAGCAAGGATCTTAGATTGTGGCTCTCTGACGATGTTGTGGTTGCTGGCACAGGCAAGGTGGTCGATGATATCGATGTTGAGATGGTTGTTGATGTTGATGATGTTGGTGGTGTTGAGGTAGATGTGGATGCTGGAACTGTAGCTTGCTTCTCATCTAGAAATATAAGCAAACCATGTTTAAATAAAATTAGAACATGAAAAGATAACTGGGAAAATAATATGACATGGGAGGTGTTTCACCAAGATCCTAAGTCAAACTTAACTATTAAAGTTGGACATTATGGAGAGCCATTTGTAGCCTTAAAATAATTTAAAAAGCCACAAATTGAAGTATTAAAGACTTTTCATAAATTCCACATCAAGAACATGAAATCTCTTTGATAATGGAAATATTTAATTTGGATCAACATTTTATGCCTTTTGAAATAACTTTTACAAAATATTTTCAAAGATGCTAACAGCTTTCTATAATTGTTGAGTCCAACTTAGAGACAAGTTCAATTTAGGATCTTTGTGAAACACACCCCCCATATTTTTTCAATGATTGTAGTTCATAAATACCGTCAACCTTACATAAGACAACTTCTTACAAATAAATAATCGCCTAAGCAGGGTTCCACATAACCTTTTTTTTTGAAGGGGGATCTGGATTGAACTTCTTGGAGTCTGTATGCATCACAAAGACGTCACCAATCCAGCCAATTTGAAGAGCCCATACCATAAAACTTTTCTAAATTCATAACTTTCTCATTTTTTGTCCAATTTCATGAAAACCTTCACCAGTCTACTCCTCTGATTTTCTGCTTTCCTATAGAGTAGTTTGCTATCAAGGTTTAATTTCCCTTTGGATCGCAGTCAGATACAAACTGCATAAACTCCATTTCAATTCATGACTGTTCTTCATCCACATTCACCATGCATGTCTCAGTTAAGCACAAATCAATGCATAATGCACAATTTAGGACTGTTAACATGAAAGATAAAGTTGAGTTCAGGTCATGCTATTGCATTGTGAAATGGAAAAGGTTGATCATCTAGCATGTAAGTATTGGTGTGTACTGCAAGGTTCTGGAATCATCAAAATGAAGAAAAAAATTGGCCCAATCTTGGTAAAGTTTCGAGCACTGTACACAGAAAGATGTATATGGGACAACACAAACACGTGGCATAAAAATATGTCCCAATTTTTTTTATGTTACATGCCATATTTAAAATAGTAAGGCATTTTAAAAAGAACCATGCTTTTCAGGGAGTTTTTTATTTCATCTGATGTTCTTCCACATTTGCATAATACAATGATAACACTCACAAATTATTTGTCGCCTGCTCCTAGAACTCAACCTTCTATTTAAGCACAAAATATATAATGCAAAATATAGGACTTCTTAAGACAAACTTTGGTTAGATACAAATGATGACAGTCGCTCACCCATCTTCTTCTTGTACGCGCTCCTGAGAGCATCGAAGCAGACGGTGGGGTCGCTCTCATACCAGTGGGCGATCTTCTCCCTCTCCTCGGGCTTGCACTCCTCGAAGCGGAGCCAGCGATACGCCATGCACTGGGTGGCTCCTGGTAGGCTCTGGATGAGGTTCTGGATGGTGGGGTGGGAGAAGCCGAAGAACTCTTGGGACCGATCCCGCGACTCGTTGACGATGTCCTCACCGCTGAAGGGAATAAAAACACAGAATTGAATTAATTTATGCCATGTTACAGTGGAACCTCATTATAAACAGCTCTGATATAACGAGGTACTGTAAACGCTGTTATTTTTGCGTGATTAATTTTTTCGCACTGAGCGACCCCAAAACATATTTGTACGCAATTCAGCCTGTTCAAAACAAGCATGAGAAGTCATGCTCATATTTTTGCGAGTTCTAAAACTTGTGCTTCAGGCTTGCTGATCTTGGCACAAAATCCGTGAAAATTAATGTATCGCTAATATTTCTACTTTTGCGTATCTGTTATAAGAAGAGTAATTTGCTAGTCCCAGCTCTTTATATTCTTTATTTTTTTAACGCTGATATAACAAGATTCCTAAATATAACGAGGTAATTTTACATTGACCTCCTATTACAGAGGTTCCACTGTATTCAGTTGGTTGGTTTGTTTGTTTCTCCCGACTACTAAGAAGTTATGTATATACTTGTAAGTAAGCAACCAGAGGATCGGCGGCTTTAAGTCTTCTTTGAGGGACTTAGTAATACGGAATTATGCCTTACCAAAGGACACCTGTGCATCAAATTGATTTTTAAATCTGTGAAAAATTGAACCAATATGCTGTTCGTGTCCATGCATCTATCCATCAATCATCATCACATATCATTAAAGGCTTTTGTGTTTTTGGAGAAGCTGGATATCTCCTGTTATAGGATCAGTCCTGCAATTAATCAATGATCTATTCCCCTCCCCCCTCCCCCCCCCCCCCCTTTCTTGCTCTCCCCACTCATTCTCTCTTCCCTCCTAGTCCTCCCTTTCCCCTCCTCACTCGCCTCTCCCCAAAAAAATCTCCTCCTCTCCCCCACCCCCCCCCCACAAACCTCCTCCTCTTTTCCCAGCCCCTCATCTTCACTTCCCTACCCCCATCTCACCCTCCACATCTCTCTCCGTCTTTGCTTCACTCAACACTATTGCCACTTACATGTACATGTACAATGCTACCTCACCCTCTCTTCCCTGCTATCTTCCCTACTCATTCTCTCTTCCCAACTCCTCCAATCCCCCCCCCCCCCCCCAATCTCCTCCTCTCTTTACCAGCCCCTCCTTTTCACTTCCCTGCCCCCATCTCACACTCTCTCTCTCTGTTGCATTAGTCAACACTATTGCCATGCACTTACAATGCTTTGTTGACAGCCTGGAGTAGCTTCCGATGGCACTTTGTAGCAGAGCTAGCGCTGAGGATGGTGGGAGGTACTCGGTCATCACTTATCTCAAACTAAAGACAAGATTAAACAAACAAATACATTTTTATTTTGTAAGAAAACGAAAGACATTTGCCTTGCAATTTGGTCGAAAAATGTACAATTGCTGACTAATAAGATAGGAATGATAAGCAAGTACAGTTAACTATCCATGGCCTGAAGTTGTACAAGTCAAATTTTCTCAAAGTCAAATCACTTTTTTCCCACCAAACTATGCAAAAATCTACAAGCAAACTATGGCAAAAATCTACAAGCAGATCTAACAAAGCTCTCAAAATGGTCCCATCGTGGTTATGATTATTTCATGTCAGACGAAGATACACCTATTCCTGCCGTTGAACTAGAAACAGACCTTGGAGTAACCTTTTCACGTGATGTGGATGGGGTATGTGCTGCTGCAAATCGCAAGCTAGGGATTATCAAGCGGACATTTTCTAATTTGGACAAAACAGGCTTTATACATCTATACAAATCAATTATAAGACCAAGACTCGAGTACTGCTCAACGGTGTGGCATCCTGTATGGAAAAAAGACGAAAATAGAAAAGGTACAGCGTAGAGCAACTCGCCAAATACACATGCTACAACACTTGAGTTACGAGAAGAGA
This sequence comes from Strongylocentrotus droebachiensis, assembly GCA_035222895.1. Classification (NCBI taxonomy): domain Eukaryota; kingdom Metazoa; phylum Echinodermata; class Echinoidea; order Camarodonta; family Strongylocentrotidae; genus Strongylocentrotus; species Strongylocentrotus droebachiensis. Next base: position 68,350 of record JAVYIG010001142.1, on the reverse strand, counting down.
CTAAAACATCTCAACTTGCCATCTCTTGCCTACAGATGCCATAGAGCAGACATGATACAGATATACAAAATAATGCATGGCCTAGATGAACTGGATCCAGCACACTTCTTTGACCATCCAACCGATAATAGAACCCGTGGCCATCGATACAAGATCGTTAAGAAGAAAGTCTACTCGAAGCTTCGACATGGATCATTTTCACAGAGATGTATCAATGAATGGAACAACCTCTCCTCTGTAGTTGTGGAGAGCACGTCACTAAACAGTTTTAAATCCAATTTGTTGAAATTTTGGTCGTCAAGAAAAGATCAATTTGACCCAGAGGAGTCCTTCGCTTGTCCACGTTCATCAATTGCTGTATAGCGCCACTAAACATGTGTTAAAATATGGATTCTTCATCCGAATGTCAACGAGAGGCAAATAAGTTTTTAACTTTGAATGCCTACTTCCAAGGTATACTTCCAACGTATACTAATACAAATTATGTGTTATTTACAATTCATTAGTTGAATTTTGCGTAAGTCAAGTTATCTGTTGCCGTCCTAACAGATTTGACTTGGGCAGAGTTAACTGTATTGCATACATTCAAGTCTATATATCACATGTACTTTTCTGTGAAAGTGATTTCTAGTAAGTCTAATTAAATTTGTATAGATCCAAATGAATCCATCTACAGCATGATACAAAATAATAGCAACATGTATTATAAGCTAATCTCTCTCAAAATGTTATTCCAATACTAAAACTCACAATTATTTTCAACATCTTAGAAACTGAATCTCTCTGTACAGTCAAACCTGTGCATAGCGACCACCCAAGGGATACACAAAAAGTGGCCTTTGTAGGCAGGTGGTCACTAAAGCGGGTTTGACTGTATAAATAGATAATAAGACTACGAGAGAGCATATGGAAAGGTTGGGTCTGGAAGAAACTGTGATGGAGGTGGTATTGAGAAGTGGAATGAGATGGGTGGGTGGGTCATGTGTTGAGAAGGGAAGATGATGAACCTGTGAAAAGAGCACGGGATCTGGAAGTGGATGGCATAAGAGGGAAAGGAAGACAGAGATATGGTGAAGAAAGAAAGCAGTGAGGTTGGTCTAAATGAAGAGGATGCTCGAGACAAGAAAGAGTAGAGGGAGGGAGTGTCATTATGGTGCGAAAGTCAGTAACCCCCTGTAAGAGGGAAAATGCTGGCTAAAATCATTTTCCTAAAATCTGCACAGATGTTTAAAAAAATACTATTTTTTTTTCAAAGGGCCAGCTTTATGAAAAAATATCCTGTTTAATATAAAAACCTCTTATTCAATGAATTTATCATTGTATTCAATCTCAAAATAAATGATGTCATGTATTGGTGTTCAGGTTTTCTCTGCTTTTCTTTTCCTTTATTTCTTTCCTCCACAAAAGAGTGTATACTTTTTAAGGGGTTGGCGTTCATAAGGCTAACTGCCCTTTTTGTTAACCCCACATTTCTATTATTTATTTTTTTGCTCCTTCCCTTTGTATTTTTCTTGTACTCCATATTTTATCTGTATATCATGTTTGTATGTTTCAATGTTTTTTTATGGAGAATAAATTTAATGAATTGAAAATAAATGATGATGATGACTTGTATACTTACTATTGCTTCCCCTTCACAGTTGAGGATCTTGCAGGTGTAAACACACTTCTCCTTGGGGTCGTTCATGTTGCCATAGACACGGGTGCTATGGAAACCGGCCGGGTAGATGAATCGGTCCGAGTGGAAGGTCACTTTGTCTGGGAGGACCTTTCCAAGGGAGTGGACGGTCAAGCTGCCCTGGACGATAGGGTAGATTGGTCGACCTGCAATGGACATTTAGAGTGTGAATGATATTGGAGTTATGTATGTTGCGATTTAGTACCAGGAAATAAATTAGCTGTGGGTATTGTGGTTTTATGTGAAAGACTAAACTCCTAAAAAGAGTTCTGCCATTCAAGTTTGAGCATTGCTATCTATCTTGTTACTATATTTTCATATTTGACATTGGTTTCATTCAAAAGCCTGTTTATTCCCCTTTACAAGAATGCCCCATTTGCAATAATCATGTAATGATGAACAGTGGAGTACATCTTAATATGGGGCCAATTCGTAAGTGAAATGTTGCAAAATGTATTGTTGTTCCTTTCAAAATGCAATCCATCCTCCAAACGAATGAAGTACTCACTATTGACAAAAACAATGCATTTTGCAACATTTATCTTTTGACTTGGAACCTATTCAGGTGTACTGCTCTGTTCACGATTAAGCATGCCATTCCATTTAGCCTAACCTTTCTGCTTTCTTACTTCACCAAATATCTTCCCATGCAATCTTTCCCTCTTATGCTATCCATCCACTTCCAGGTCCCTATTTCACAAAACTTGTTATCAGTGACAAATGACAGTTTTTGTTATAAGCTAGTGAAATCCTTGCTTCTGATTGGTTATCAGCAGATTAGTCACTGATTTTTGTCATTTGTCATTGAAAAAAGGCTTTGTGAAACGGGTCCCAGGTCCCATGCTCTATTCACAGGTCGATCATCTTCCCTCCTCAACAGGGATTCTACAGAAAAAAATACATCTATCTTCTATGACTGGGACCCGTTTCACAAAGCCTTTTTTCAATGACAAATAACAAAAATCAGTGACAAATCTGCTGATAACCAATCAGAAGCAAGGATTTCAGTAGCTTATAACACAATTGCCAATTGTCACTGATGACAAGTTTTGTGAAACGCCCCCTGGTCTGACCTACCTGCATCATTGAGAGGTATGGGAAGGATGTGTCTCTTTAGACTGCTGCTAGGTTTCTTCTTCTTGAGTTGAAGAGCTTCCAACTTTTTGTCAGCATCTGTCATAATCAAGCAGATAGAAATAGAAGTTAGGATAGATTAAACATGTAGAGTTTATTGTGAATGAATTTTAAGAGGATGAAAACAGCTACATAATGTATTATAAATGATACATGATCCTTGTTTACAGCTGCACACAGCTGCATTCTCTCTCTCTCTTTCTCTCTCTCTCTCTCTCTTTATTTCTATCTCTCTCTCCCTATATAGTATACAAATATTGACTGCTCATGAGGATGATGGGAGTGGTAGTTCCCACCATCATCCGATTACAGAGCAGTCCATATTTGTTTTATATACCTCATCCTTTTTATTGATTCATGATTAGGTTTAGCTGTAGACTAGGTCTAGATCTAGCTCTAAAACAGGAAACGAGATCAAGAGGAATTTACTAACCAGAATAAGAAAAATCCAACATCAAGTCCAAGGGAAGAGTATTGAATTCCTACGCGCTGCGCGTAACCGCGCGATTGCGGTAGCCTAGCAACTCAAAAAAATTGTGTGCGCGACTAAGTCGCGGGAGGGGTTAGGGGTCCTATCCCAGGGTTTAATAGTAGCTTTCAACCCCTCTGACGTAATGATACTTGATAGATCGAAATGCTCCTTGACATGTGATATAGTCTTGACCAATCAGTGAATGACAATCTATGTATGAGGTATATAATGGTATCTCTTCATCTTCCCACCCCTTCCCCCTAAATCTCTACTCTCTTTTTCTATATCCTACTATCTCTCCCTCTCTTCTTTGACTCTCTATCACTCTCTCTCTTTCTCCTGTAAATCTCACTCTCTTTTCCTCTCTTTCCCCCTCTTTCTCTTTCTCTTTTCCCTCTAAATCTCACTCTCTTTTCTTCTCTTCCTTTCTGTACTCCACCTTATATTTCTTTCTCCCTCTATCTCTCTCTCCATGCTTTTTTTATACCTCCTCTCTCCCTCCTTCTATCACTCTCCAAATTCACTTTTCACTCAGATGACATTACATGCAAGATCTGTATACCTTTAGACGCTTTCTTGTTCTTCTTGTGCTTGTGCCTGTTCTTGACTTTCTTCCTCTCCCTATCCTTCTCCTTCCTTGACACCTTCTCCCTATCCTTATCCTTCCTGCCCATCTTCTCCGTCTCCTTCTTCTCCGTCTCTTTCTCCTTCTTCACGGTCGGCTGTTGGTCAGTGTCCAGCAGGGGCTTGCCGGTCAAGGACTGATAGTGGAGGAGGCGCAGGAGGAGGAACCGTCGTTCCGCTCGAGCTCTCGGCAGCTTGGCTTCGGTCCTGGAAACTTCGTCACAGAGGGCAGCATTCTCCTGTGGATCAGGATGGTATTGAAATAAAATCAAGTTTTAGGACATTACTTAATATACAGTGTTTATACATTCTATGGATGTATGTGGTATAGAGTGTGTTAGATGGTAATGGTTGTCATGTACTGAACACACATTTCCATCTATTTCTTTAATCACTTTTCTTATCATCCATTTCAGAATCAAATGACATTGATTGAAAACTAGGACAAATTGCCATTTTTATCATTTCCAAGAATGTACTCATGTCTTCATGCAGGAGGTAACATATGGAGAAATTTTCTGACTTTTGTATTTTGTTTAAGGTTAATGGGGTAACCTGGAAATACATTTTACTCTATCTCTCTCTCTCTCTCTCACTCATGTCTAAATCTACATCTCTATATTTTCTTCTTCTATACATGTATCTATATTAAGTGTCTCTATCTATCTCACTTACTACTTTCTCCCTCTCTCTCTCTCTCTCTCCCACTCTATGTCTTCAATTACATTAAAATAATGTCTATCTAATATGTTTCCTTCTATCTCATCACTTCTCCCTCTCCTATCCTCAACAACACTCATACATATACCATCCCTCTCTCTCTCCTTCTCCTTCTCTCTCTCTCTCTCTCTCTCCTCTCCTCTCCTCTTCCCTCTCTCTCTCTCACTCTCTTTCCCTCTCCTCTCACTCTCCATCCCTCCCTCCCTCTCACTTCCTCTCCCTCCCTCACTCACCCCCTCCCTCCCTCCCTCCCTCCCCCTCCCTCTCTCTGTACTTACAAAGACCATGGCCTTGATAAGACGTCTCAGGTTCTGACTTTTTCTCTTGAACTTTTTGTTCCTCTCCGTCTGAGCTGCAGCCGTGGGACTTTTCACCGTGGTAGGCTCAGTTGTAGCTTCTGCTGCAACAATTGTTGCTGCTGTTGTTAATACTGCAGTAGTTGTGGGTGGTGGGGCGGCGGTCTTAGGAGCAGTTTGCTTGGGGGCTTTCTTGTTGCTTCTTCTTGCAGCTTTCCTCTCCTCGGCAGTCTAAGCAAGAAAGAATGTATGAAATACGCCTGATATTCAAAGCTTAAATGGAATATTCAAATTTTGGTTTACCCTTAACTCATTTCATTTAATGCCTCTATACCGTTGCCTTCACTTTATTGTACATTAAAGAACCTCTCTTAACATAGTTATTCTTCCTATTTTTCTTCATAGTCGCTTTTTCCTTCACATAAATACAAGGCATGATAAACAGTAGACGGATTATTACACATGCAATCATTAAAAAATATATATCTTTGACTATATAGCAAATAGCCTTTTGGAACTCATGGTGAGTCTGAAAAAAAATCACTTGCTCTCTTTCTGTGGATCTCTATATACAGTCGAACCTGCTTTAGTGGCTACCTGTCTATAAAGACCACATCTTTTGTTTCCCTTGAAAAAGCTTTCTCATTGAAACATGTACTAAAGGAACCTGTCTACAAAGACCACTTTTTGTGTTTCCCTTAGGCGGTCGCTATAGACAGGTTTGACTGTACAATTATTTCTGGACTAGACCTAGCACGAGGACTAAACAGAGGACCAAACAGCCACATACAAAACTGGAACCTCCATTGAGTCCACTCTCACAACTGAACATCAACAGAGCAAACCTCTATTCCACAACAATCTTAACTTACGAGTCTGATGACGACAAGGAGCCTGTCCATTTTCACAAACCCCTCGCTGCCTCTTTGTGTGACACTATACATGAGTGTTTCCTAGGCTGGACCAAGCCTTAGGACTTACCAAGCCTTGTTAAGACTGGAATCTGTAACCTCACAACTGAACACTAACAGAGAACACCTCCATTCCACAACACCCTTAAATTTAGAACTTATCATGAGTCTGAACATGCCATGAAGCTCATCCAAAACTGTTTGCAGCCTTTCAGTGCATTTCTGTAAATGAGGGTTTCTAGATTGGACCAAGCATTAGAACCGACCAAGCCTTCTTAAGATTGGAACCTCAAACCCAAACACTTAACATCAACAGAGAAAGTGAGTTAGACATTTCACAATAACCTCAAATTTAGAGCTTACCATGAGTCTGAACACGCCAATGATCTCATCCAATTTCACAAACCGCTTGCTGCCTTTCTGGGCGTCTCTGTGCATGAGCGTTTCGAGGCTGGACCTGGCGTTAGGACCAACCAGACCCTGTTCCACGATCCTCTGCTTGATGTCCTTGAGATGCAGAGGCTGCTGGGCTTCTTCTAAAATAATCTTGGGTGAAAAATCATAAAAGCATTAGACATATTTCATTTTTAAGAAACATGTGTCATAGTCTGTGTCTGCTAGCAAAAATATACAATTTTTATCTTAAATTTGTAATAATTGATAAATAATTGATTTTAGATATTGGCTGTATAATTTGTTCTATTTATACAGTCATTGATTATTCTCACATACATTTCTAGAATATATTTAAGTAAGTATTGTCTGTTGTGAGCCAGGGGAGTACAAATAATATGGGTTGGCATTCCTCTGGCTCTCAACAGATCATATTAAATTGTTATGTTATCTATGTTATTTGTTTATGATAATTTTACGCTTTCCTTTTATTTGTGCATGGCAATTAAAAAATTCTATTTCATTCCAAAGGGTATATATTTCATAATTGAATGGTGATGCATTCCAAAGGGTATTTCATAGTTGAATAACTATTACTACAAATACTCCTTATTAAACAAAGCAAAACATTTTTCTTGGATTTGTAATCCCTGTATGTTCAATCGTTGACATACTTGTAATTTGAATGATGGTATAAAACTATAAAACGAAACAAATGCAATATTTATTTTCCTTGGAAATATCATATGAGCAAACAGGCTCCAATACAATAATGATCACACATACAAGTTTAAAAATGTGTCATTGCATTCCAAAAGGTATATATTTCATAATTAAACGATACATTCCAAAGGGTATTTCATAGTTGTATTACATGTATAGGCCTATCACTATTACTACAAATACTTGTAATTAAGCAAATCAAAATGGTTTTATGGTTTTGTAATCCCTGTATGTTCAGTTCTTGACATACAGTTACTTGTAATGTGAATGATAGTAACTATAAAACAAAACAAAGGCAATATTTATTTTCCTTGTAAATATCATATGAGCAAACAGCCTCCAATACAATAATGATCACACATGTATAAGTTAAAAAATGTGTCATTGCATTCTTAAGGGTATTTCATAATTGTATAACATCCCTATTACTACAAATACTCCACATTAAACCAACCAAAATATTTGTCTTGAATTTGTAATCCCTATATGTTCAATCACTGACATACTTGTAATTTGAATGACGGTCACTACAAAACAAAACAAATGCAATATTTTGTGTAAACATCATGTGAGCATACAGCCTCAAATACCAGAAGGAATATCTTTATATTATCCTCTTTGATTATATTTGTCACTCAACTCTAATTTTAGTGATAAATAAAGATTTTTTTGGACATCTCACCTCAGCAGCATCTAGCCAAGACATCTTGTCAATAGATACACACAGCCTCAACTTGAGTGCGGATAGATCGTATAATGAACTCATGCGCATGCATCATTTGTACACTCAACAAAACAAATGCAATATTTATTTTCCTTGTAAACACCATTTGAGCAAACAGCCTCCAATACAATATAACTTAAGAAAAGTTTAAAGATTCTTTCTGGGCATCTTACCTCAGCAGCATCGAGCCAAGACATCTTGTCAATAGGGGGTGCCCTCTGGCCCCCTTGATCATCGTAACTGCAATGGAAATGAGAATAGAAAGATGGGTATAATTCGCCAGACTAGAACACCTAAAACTCTTATCATTTGGGGAATTGGGAATTTCCAAATGTATTCTGTCAGCGCTTGACAGAATAATGGCCAATCTTCAGAATCTTTTAATCTATTCCTAAAGAAAAAGATGGAGCTTTTGGGTGGCCAAGACAAACTTTTGCTCAAACTTAGAGTACATGCATTAAAATTTGAATGTGTGAGTAAACCCATCTATTGAACATGAACACTGTGTGGCTTTCAAATAAGAGTCATTTATTTTCTTACAGCAAAGAATATCCCTCCATCATCCTGCTTTCTCCTCCTCCATCTCTATCTCCTGCTCCTGCTACATGTACCAATGCCATCCCTCCTCATTATGATCATTATCACTACCCCCACTACCACAACCACAAACAGCAACATCATCATCAACCATCATTAACAAGAGCTTTGTCCACACACCATTCCAGCACTTCATGACAATCCTTGTAGTCACTCGCCTCACCTACCATCCCAGTATAGCTTCCCGAGTGAGCTGCCAAAAGGATTACCCAACCAAGTACCATCATCATCACCATCCTAATCATCATCAGCATCATCATCATTACCATCATCATCCTCATCATCATCATCAGCATCATCATCATTACTACCATCATCTTCCTCATCCTCATCATCATCATCATCATCATCACTATCATCATCATCATCACTACCACCACCAAAACAGCAACATCATCATCACCTATCATGATCGTCATCATCATCATCATCATCATCATCACCATTGTCATTATCATTATCACTACCACCACCACCACCACCACCACAAACAGCAACATCATCAGCAACATCGTCATCACCTAGCATCATCACTACCACTGGGATCTTACCCTGAAAAGAAGACCTGTGGGTGCATGGCTCCATGCTGTGTGAAGGGGAATCCCGGGGAGTGCTGGAGCCGAGCCTGGAGGAGACTGGTGGGAGACTCCAAGGGCGACATCACAGGCTGGTAGGGATACCCAGGGAAGGCACCCATAGGGGAGAGCTGTAAGAAAGGTGGTGAAAGTCAAACACAAGGTCAACGGTCAGGACACAATTTGAAGGTCAAATACAAGGGCAATAGGCTTACCATCCGGAAGATACAAAAGTGTTAACAAAGTCTATTAAAGGCCTCGTTGAACAATGTAAAATCTGAGATGCACAGCCCTACAGGTTATCAGTGTCTGTGATATGGTTTAATATTGAAGCCCTGAACAAATTCGCTTCAAAATGATCAAGAAGTGCCTCCAAAAAGTAAAAATCTTTGAGTGACCAGATTTACCATACTCGTTTTCCCCAGTAGACTGTAGTTTTAAGAAAACAGTTAGGAAAATGCAAAATTGATTTCGATTTCCAATCATGAATATCTTGATAATTAGACAGCCGATCGGCTTGTAAAAGTCATGGGGTTCCTGACTGACCTAAAGGTTTATAATTATCATTGCAGCATGAGCTAAATCCAGGATTTTGTTTCAGAATCTGAGACAAAGTTACCCAATCCCTTTAATAAAATAAACAAAAAATTATCAGTAGAGGCGCTGGTCTGAGAATGAGGATCGTCCGCATAAACGAGGGATCCTCGTATACAACGACAAAATGGGTCCTACAAAATACGATCATCCTCATTTTGGCTGACGTTTTTCCGCGTAATAATATACCCCCAGTCATGCCAGTTTATCTTCTACTTTTATCGCTCATAACCTGAAAGTCTGGGTACAAAATCAATTTAAAATACATCAAGAAAATCATTGCGGAACCCGTTATTCGCATTGCTAACGTGCAGATCAGAAATCACAATCGTCAATGGAAATGCAGACGATCCTTATTTTTGCGAACGTGTCTGGCCTTGTTTACAAAGACGATCTTCGTTTCTGTGGACGATCCTTATTCTCAGACCAGCCCCCCTTCTGATTATAGATCTATTTGTTATCAATTTTACCAGAGGCTGTCCATCAGGCGTTCGAGGTCCAGGCGGCAAGCCGTGCATTCCCACCGGAGACATGAGGGGCAGTCGAATGCCACCAGCTGCAGAAGTATTCGGTGGCACCATATTCCCAGCAAAAGTCATGCGAGGAGTTCCGGCGGCGCTCATCATCGGAGACATGTTGTACGCGCTAACCAGCACCGTACTTGCGGCGATATTTTGAGCCAGATTTCCCCGAGTTGCTGGTGTCTGTTGAGGGATGGATGGTCCAAGAAAAGATGGCACAAGTTGACTGAAATCATGATTTGAAGTTATTATCTGATGGTCCAGGTTAGATCCTGGAGGTTGCTGCATTATTCTCAATTTTTGGCGTTCTTCTTTTCTTCTTTTGTCGCTCATCTTTTTTGTTAAAGAGTATGAAATGCCATCGGTGGAAAATTTATGAAACGCTCAACGATTTCTTTCTAAACGTATTTAACAAAAAAAAAAAATGATATTAAAAAATATTTAAAAAAATGATACGAAACAAAATAAAACAATTTTAAAATGTTGTAATAGTTTAAATTAGGTGAAAAGGTGAATCATCAAAATTCGCATGTTTATAATTTAGAAGTGCTTGGAGACGTCCTCTAATACGGTAAAAGACATCGGGCAAATATAAAATACTATATCAAAGAAAAAAATAAACAGTGACAAATATGCACACATTTACTCATAAAGTTAGCATAGTTTTCTTGAAATATTTCTGACAATATATGATTTATTCTACGTAGATATATTATGTGTATTTTCTAAGAACTTTATTTATCGGTCTAAACTCTAAAGAGTCAAAGAGAATGATTAATAAAGCTTTGAGAATAGTACACATTGTAGATCACATTCTTGATGAAAAGAGTACGAAATGGTTATACAAACTGTATAATTATGGTCAAGAGTGTACATTTAAGCCCTATCAATTTTGATAGCAAACTACTCTAGATGAAAGCAAACAAAATCTAAGAAGTAGACTAGTGAAAGTCTGAACTTGAAATCGGACAAAAAAATAGGAAGTTATGAAAGTTGTAATCATTAAAGGTATGGGCATTTTGAATTGCCTAAATCGGTAAAGTATATGTGATGTAGTGCCTGACAACTTTCCCTTTTACAGGAAAATTACTAAAACTGCAATTTTTCAAAAATGTATTAGAAGAGTCTTTTCTCTTTAGAGGTCCTATATGCTATCCATATTATATATTTAGAGTAGTGCCCCAAGGGAGAAAGCACTAAGGAGAAGAAAAAAAATGAATTCAGTGATATGTTTGTATACGACAAACGGGAAAGTTATCCGTAACTACGTCACAATCCACTGACCAAACTGCCAATTTGATATTTACATAGCCTTTATAAAAGTGATCTCATATTTTAAACATTCATAACTTTCTTATAGATAGATAGATAATCATGGATAGCGCTTAAATTGCCGTGTTTCAGGCTATCATTTCTGAGGGAAAAATTAGATATATGAATTATTTTGTCAATTATGCCTATTGATTAACTAACTTTCAGAGAGGGGTTATGGTTATCTTTAGCCGTTTTAGCCGTTTGCATACAAAGGAAAGCGTATATATAGCCAGTGATTTTAATCCTTTTTTTGATGTATTTATATTGTTTTTACTTGATGTACGTTGTTAAATGAAAAGTAATCAAATAATTACAGGGTACGAAGTAGGCCTACGCCATTTTAAAAATTAAAATTGTTGAGGGGACGTATACGTATTGTTGATGACTAGCTTTAATTGTGCAGTATGAGAATGAAAATCTAACTTATTGTGGAGTCTCAGTCTCTCTCAATCCCTCCGAACACATATCTTTCCTTTTTTTATCTTATCTTTCACTTCCCCCTTCTTTCACTCCCTCCTTCTCTCTTGTCTACTTTGCCTTTCTTTCATACTTTTTTTCCCGCACATTTTCCTGTTTACTCTCCCCCCCTTCTCTCTCTCTCTCCTCTCTCCTTTCTACTTCTTGCCTTTCTTTCAGACTCTCTTCATATTCTCCTTCCCCTTTCTCTCCTATTCACCTTTTGTTTATCTAGCCCTTTTGTCACTCCCTCCCAGGCTCCCCATCTCTCTCTTTCTCCTTTCTATCATAATATCCCACACCTTTTCCTGCTCCCCCTCTTTCTCTCTTCTACCTCTTGCCTTTCTTTCAAAATCTCTTCATATTCTCCTGCTCGTTTCTCTCCCTTTACTTTGTAATTTCTCTCTCTCTCACACTTTTCCTCCCTACATACTCTTCTATTTATCTAACATTTCTTTCACTCCCGGTACCTTCTCTCTTCCTCTCTCTTTCCTACTTCTTGCCTTTCTTTCATATTCTCCCAAGCCTTTTAGTGTTTACCCTCCCCCTTTCTTTCTCTGTTTTCTTTCTACTTCTTGCTTTTCTTTCAGACACTCTTCATATTCTCCTGCTCCTTTCTCTTCCGTTTATATTTTCTCTATAATTCCCCCTCTCTCTCTCCATCCTACACACTTGTTGTTGTTGTTGTTTTAGTTTTAAGGGCGTGTTTCATTCAATTATGAATATTTACGCCGAATTCTAGTTTTTTAATAATTTTAAATGGAAGCATAAAAGGAGGGGAAAAAAAACGACGTTGTTCAATTTTTCGCAATTTGCAGAGATCCCAGACAGGCTGTCAACATAAAATCATTTGACCGTTTTGTGCGTATTTTCTGGCCAGCCCGGTTCGGTACATTGAACAGGCTTCTCGGCTTGCATGTTCATGCGCAGCCTAGGCCCCTCCAATACCGGCCAAGGCTATGCGATGTCTGTCGGTGGGATGTCTCCTTTCCGGGATAAAAACAAAAGCAAACAAAAAACGAGAAACAAAAAACAAAACCATTATAATTTAAATAGACTGAAAAACAGTTTATGAAAATCTTAAATTATGCAGATATTTTGGGCTTCTTGTGCAAGGTGCAGTTAGTGATACCTTAATCTTAATAAAGTACAATACGATGCCTACGACCTATATATATATATATATATATATATATATATATAGGCATATAGCCATTAGCTGACTCTAAACAAAACAAATTTTTTTTTAATAGCCTACTATAATAGGCAAGACCAGTTTTAATCTACATGACATATTATGAGGTATGGACGGTATAATTTAATTTCTTGATTTTGGACTGGCATGAGTGCAGGTCGCTCAACAAAAACAAACACACCAGGTCCTTGAGTTGCTGGGTAACTTGCCTACTGGAAGGCCATAGGAAGCACCGACCAAAGACAAGCCAGACTGGGTTTCACCCCAGTTGTTGACCACACGGGGGATGACCACCTCCGTTGGCCCCATCAGTGCCCAATTTCCTGTGCGCATGTACCTGTGAAGTTAGCTGCATGGTAATTTCTGGCTGTTGTTTTATTTATTTATTTATTTACATTTTTATTTATCAAATATGATTTGAATTAAGAAAGAAAAGGAAAATAGAAGGAAATGTATATATATATAATAATAATATCATTATGGCCCTGTAAATGAAACCAAGGCATATCCATGTATACTATTTACCAAAACATATTGATGGAATAGAATTTAAATAGCCTATAATAGGCAAGACCAGTTTTAACTTCTACATAACACAAAATGATACACAGTCGTTATAATTTCATTACACAGCACTGAGATGATTATTTTGGACTCGCATGAGTACAGGTCGCTCAACAAAATACACAACACACCAGGTCCTTGAGTTGCTGGGTAACTTGCCTACTGGAAGGCCATAGGAAGCACCAACCAAAGACAAGCCAGACTGGGTTTCACCCCAGTTGTTGACCACACGGGGGATGACCACCTCCGTTGGCCCCAGTGCCCAATTTCCTGTGTGTATGTACCTGTGAAGTTAGCTGCATTATAGTTTGTCTCTTTTTGTCTTATTTATTTACATTTTTATTTATCAAATAGAAAGAAAAAATACCAAAAATACCGAGAAAAAAAATACAAAAAAATACAAAAAACACATAAACAAAACACTGTAGTATTGCAATTTTATGTCCGTATCTTTTTGTCATAATAATGTACATAACTTAATGGACATGTAATAATTTCCTTTCTCTCTGAACTATTATCTAAAACTGGCTTACATAAAGGGAAATCTTTGTGTTCTTCTTACGAAGGCCACTAGCGCTTTTTGGTATATTCTCTGATGAAGTCAGCAGTCTTTCTATGTTCTTTCTTCCTGACGATTTATTTCAACTAAAAGCATTGATCTTTTATGATGTATCTGGGGCATTCAGCAAGAAAATGTGTTGTGGTTTCTGGTACTCCACAATTATTGTCACACAGCCCAGTGGCATGCTTATTTAGAAGGAGGAGGTTCTGATTAAGGCCAATGTTGTCATTCTCTTAAACAATGCAGGATGGTCTCACCACTCTTGTGGTTTACAACGAACTTAAAAGTCGCTGATACTGATTTTTGGATGCTTTTTAGTGGGGACACTGTTTCAGGCGCGGATCCAGGATTTCTAGGGGAGGGGGCCCAACTTTTTTTCATTTTTTTTGCTCCCGAAAATTTGAAAATCTCACCGGCTGAAAAGTCGCTCAGTGGGGGGGGGGGGGGGGGGGGGGGGGGGGGGGGGGGGGGGGGTAGTGAGCACATTTTTTTTTTTTTTTTTGGTCTTCGAAAATTTTTCAATATGCACCCCCCCCCCCCTTGAGCGTCAGGGGGGGGGGGGCCCAACCCCCAAAAAGGTAAAAATCGCGTGATTTTACATGATTTTTTTCTCAAGGGGGGCGGGGGGGGGGGCCGGGCCCCCAGGCCCCCCTGGATCCGCCACTCGCACTGTTTTCGTCCCATCTTCTTTGCCATTTCAGCATGTAATATAATTTGAGGATACTATTTGATTCATTTTTATTCAGTTTGTTTTTAATTTCAATTTGAGTATGTGTTAAGGCGTGTTTGGCTGCCTTATCTACCACCTCATTGGCCCGGATCTCACAGTGGCTGGATCCACTCAAAATATACTTGTACTCCGTTATAGTGGAGTTGTGTATACAGCATCAATATCTCATAAATGAATTGCTCTTCCTTATTATTTTTCAGCGCTTCTATAGCACCAAGAGAGTCGCAGAATATTACTGCTCCTGTATAAAGACTTGGTAGTTGGTGTAACCAATATAATGCAAGGGCAATAGCTGCTAATTCTGCCCTGTATGAAGAAGTATTATTTTGCAGCCTTTTGGATTCTACATATTCATAGTAAGGTACGGAGAGAGCCGCGGATGCGTTTCCTGTGTCTGGAAACTTCGAACCATCAGTGAATATAAATTATGTAAGTGATTTGCCCATTTCTGGTTTATTAGTTCTAAACTTCTCTGTCTTTGAAACAAAGCATTGTCACTTTTAGAAATAATTTGACTGAGTTCCGTAGACACTGGAGCTGTGTCGTAATGCCAAGGGGGGATAGGGGTGTTAGTAAAAATTTCTTCCACATCATAGGTAAGAATGTCTGGCAACTTTATTACTCTCTGACCGAATGGTTGTCTAATATTCTTATCTGTATAGATGTTAAATTGCCAACAATCTGTGAGATCTTCTGCCAAAGGGTGATTCGGGATGCTGTCTATACGCCTTTTTAGTTTGATGCTAAACATTTCCCGACGTAAATCCAGTGCATTTCCCCAGCTCTACCTGCAAGGTTCTGAGAGAGGTTCCTTTTTCGCTCCTGCACAAACTAATAGGGATTGATATTGAACAGAGTTCAATATGTTCTTTACATTTGTTGATGCGGAGTCATATGCTTCGCAGGCGTAGTCCATTATGGAACGTATGATAGCTCTATATACTTGCAGAATTTCTTGAACATTGTTGCAAAATTGAGCGTGAGCAATACATTTCAGGATATTTATTTTTGTCTTGCACCTCTGAACAATGTTTTGTATGTGCGGTTTCCAAGTTATATATATACTGTCAAAAATGACACCTAAGTATTTGTGTTCCTTTCGAGGAGCGAGTATATTTTCGTTAAGGGAAATCAGAAATTGTTCTTCTCTGGTTAGAGCGAGAAAACAAAATAGGTACGGTTTTCTCATGGGATATATTCAGTCCCCATGATGAGAACCATTCGTTCAATACGTTTAAGTAGTCCTGTATATGTTTACTGGATTCTCTTAAATCATTTCTAGATTTCCAGATTACACAGTCATCTGCATATAACAAGTTATGTACCGCAGGTGAGACAGGAATATCATGAAGCATAACATTGAATAAGATTGGACTAAAGGTACTTCCTTGTGGAAGACCGTTATTAATATCCATAGTGCAAGAGACTTGTCTTCCTATTCGTACCTGAAATGTACGTCCGTGATAGAAGATTGTGTAAATAGAGAAGTATGTGGCCTTTGAGTCCCAAGTTACTCAGTTTGACTAAAAGTCCTTTTGTCCACAGAGAGTCGAAAGCCTTCTCTAAATCTATAAATACTGCAAGAGTTTTTACACTAGTTTCTAAGTTCTTCTGTATATCATTTTCCAGATGTATAATATTATCTATGGTACAGCGTCCTTTTCGAAATCCGTTTTGTATTGGAGATAATATATCATGTTTTCCAAGAAAAAACTAAGTCTCCTTTTTACCATACTCTCCATTATTTTCATGAAACACGATGTTAAAGCAATGGGACGATATGAGGTTGTTTTTGTGGGTCCTTATTTTGCTTCAAAATGGGAATCAGTTTTGAATGTTTACAAGCTGCCGGAATTTCACCGGTTTCCCAAATTTGGTTGATTAATTAAGCATCTTTTCTTTAGCAGTCACTGGGAGGTTCTTATAAACCTGGTATTCCTATATTGTCTTCACCAGGGGCGTACGCAGGATTTTTTCAAGGGGGGGGGGGGGGGGGTTTTAAATATTTTGCCCCCGAAAATTTGAAAATCGCGCCGGCCGAAAGGTCGCATCAGTGGGGGGGGGGGGGGGGGGGGGGGGGGGGGGGGGGGGGGAGGGGGGGGGGGGGTAAGAAGCGGAATCTTTTTTTTTTTTGGTCTCAAAATTTCAAAATTTGACATTTTTTTCGTTGGGGGGGGGGGGGTAAGGTCACCTTATTTAGGTTAGCCGTGGGTAAATTTTTTTTTTTTTTTTTTTTTTATAATAAAAAAAAAAAAAGCCAAAAGGGGGGGGGGTTTAGGTTTTTTAGGGGGGTTTACATACATTAAAATACCAAAGGGGGGAGTTTGAAACCCCAAACCCCCCCCACCCCCCCCCCCCCCCCTGCGTACGCCCCTGGTCTTCACCAGGGGCTGAAGAATTTTTCGTCTGTAAGACGCTTTCTAGTTCCTTCATTTTAAAACGTTCATTGACTGCTAGTTTCATGTGTCCCGTTTCCGTAAGGGGAGAGTATTGAATTCTTTAGCAATTTCTACATCTTTTCTGCTATGGGTTTTATTTGACCCAATAAATTTAAAATGTTGTGCGAATTCTTCAGCTTTCTCTTTAATTACCAACGGCCAGAACTGGCATATTATTGGATGCTTTCGTTTGCACACCATTTAGTTTTTTTTTACAAAGCGCCAAATGTGTGCAAGTGGCGTGAAACGATCTAGTTTTGCGCAAAAGGTTTGCCAATAGTTTCGTTTTGCCTGTCTAATGGTCATTTGGGCTTCTGCTTTCTTTTTTCTGTATATTTTTAGGTTTTCTTCACAGAGAAATCTTCTTAACTTGTTTTTGGCTTTATTTCTTTCCCTGATTTTGATTGAGCAGTCTTTCGTCCACCAAGAAACTGGATTTTGACATGTAATGTGAAAAACAATTTATCTAGCCTTTCTTTCACTCCTCCCTCTCTTTCTCCTTTCTTTCATATTATCACACTTTTCTGCCCCCCCCCCTCTCTTCTACTTCTTGCCTTCTTTCAAACTGTTCATATTTTCTGCTCCTTTCTCTCCCGTTTACCTTTTCTCTATAATTCCTCTCTTTCCCTCCATACTTGCTCTATTTATCTAGCATTTCGTTCACCCCCCTTATCTCTCTCTCTCTCTACTTCTGTCATTTCTTTCAGACTCTTCACTATGCTTAGCTCCTCTCTCCTACTCTTTACCCCACCTCTCCCTCTCTTTTGCCTTTCTTCATTCTCTTCCTTCTTTCTCATTTCCACAGGTACAGAAATTGAAAATAAATTGCAGAAAGTTAATGACTTAAAATGTAATTTTTATTTACAGAATATATACCTGAAGGCAATAACATGTAATGGTGAAAAACAATAAATATACAAGGGAGTTCTATGTCCAGTCTTTGAAGGGTTTGAAGGTCACTGTGCTTCACAAAGTTAAGATAAAACGATATACATCTTAATGCTGGAAATGTTATATTTTAATTGCCTAAAAGAAGTTTTAATTCAGTATCTTGATGTAAGAGAGTTCAAAAAAGTGATCCTAATTCCAAAACAAAGATTACATATGAATAAAGCAAGAAAATAGAAGTACAATAAAGGTTGTGGGATCTTTCTTTGTTTAAGAATGTTGCAATCCTAATCATGGTGACGAGAAATCATATCATCTTGTTTTCATTCTTTTTGCCAAACAAGTTTCAAGATATGCTAATAAGAGTTGAACAACAATTTAAACTATTAATATTGAAACAAATGAAAAATGTGTGTTGACATTATGAAACATGAATGCACAAAGTATTGGGCACGACCCATTTCCAAAGTTTGAATTCCGAATGAGGGGTGATGATGCCATCACTACGGAGGATAACTGGTAACCACGGCAACCACCTTTGTTGAAACAAGACGCACTGGTAACTATGTGGCTCTGAAGGCATGTTTCCACTATATAAAAACAATGTTTATAAAATGTGTCCTTTTTCATTTCCTTAGAAGGAGCGATCGATTCAAGGATTCTACTCAGCCTCTTCCGTTTCTTCGGCAACGGGTGATACGGGCGCTTGCTCCTCCCCTCCTTCTGCTGGCTCCTCCACCTGCTCCTGTGTCTCCCCGTCTCCTTCGGCAGCAGGAGCAGCATCTCCTTCTCCCTCTGCTGCCGGCGCGGCTCCGTCACCTTCTGCTGCTTGCTCTGTTGAATAGGAACATTTAGAGAATGCATGTTACTAAACACTTTCGAAATAATAAAGAAATGTTAAGAAAAAGGAGAGCATACTCAATGACATAATTAATGTTGTTTTCAAAATATTTATCAAGTCTGACATATCAATAAATGTATGTTGATTGGACAATGTAAAGTGATTTTGTTTTGTTTTTGAAGGGGGATTAATTGAAAACAGAAAAAAATGAACAAGAATCTAAAACAATTTCAGTAATCTAATTGTAATTCTTAATCTTGATTCTTTTGTATGAACACAAGTAGGATGTTTTAATAAAATAACTGAAATGAAAAAATAAATAAATGAACAGGAATTTTGAAACAAATGTTATCCAGGACAAATCAGAACTTACCTCCTTCTCACCTTCCGCCGCTGGCTCTGCTCCCTGCCCCGGCTGCTTCATCTCCCTCGCCCCCCTCTCCACCTTCCTCCCCCTCAGCCTGCTCCCCTTCCTCGGCCTGCTGCTGGGCAGCTATGGCCTCCTCTGCGGGGTTGTACTGGCTGACGGCCTGGATGGCCCCGCCCTCCATTTGGGTACCGTGACGGTCTGGGCCTCCTCCTCTTCCTGGTCACCACTCAGGGGTTGCTCGACGGGGACGTACTGGCCGTGCTGCTCGCAGCCGATGTCGAAGACGTACTTGCCCTTGCCTTGTGGCTATTTCACCAATGAAACAACATTAAAATTAAAATTAAAAACTGGTTTAATCCACAGGAATTGTTTTTTCATTGAGTAATCGTTGTGAGTTATTATCTTGAAGAAGGAAAAATTAACATATGGGGGGAGGGGGGTCAAAGATGTACTTGCCCTTGCCTTGTGGCTATTGCCAACAACAAAGAAAATCAAAATTATAAACTGGGTCAAGGTTTCCTCAGGAATTGTTTTTCATTGAGTAATCTTGAGAGCTATTTTCTTGAACAAGGAAAAATTAACATATGGGGGGGGGGGGGGGGGGCTATTATAAGACATTTTTAAACAATTCAATTCTTTTGACCTACCTGATCAGCCACCCACATTCCCTGGTATCTGTGGTTGGCGTGGATGAGTTCACCGGCGCCCTCCCTCTTGCCGCTGACCCATGACCCCACGTATTTTGAACCTGTGTCCTTGTAGGTGTAGACGCCCTGCCCGTGCCTCAGGTGGCTCTGCCATTCACCCTCATACATGTCACCGTTAGGGTAGGTGTAGACTCCGTAGCCGTGTCTCTGGTCGTCAACCCAGCTCCCTGGAGAATGAAATGGAGACTGAATATTATTCATATTCATATTTGAAAGGGATCCTGCTCATGAGTAATTCATATCAGGGTTGTAAATCAATGAATAATCAAGAACACATACAAGGATTAATAATTCAAACATGTGATGCTTGGGGTAGATGTTAATTTGGTCTTTGGTCTTACTTAATGGAATTGAAAGATACATGAATATTCAAAAGCAATTTATTGTTTAGCTCATGAATAATTCAGATCAGGATTTTGATATGATGAAAAATAACAAGTTCAGGGAAAATGGAAGGTTACAACAAATACAACATGTGGAGTGATCACTTTAAACCCATATTTCTCGAGGAGTTTTAGGAACCTAACTTTTAAAATATTCATAAATATTCATCATTGACACATTAGACTGAAAGAAAAAATGTGTCAGTAATCATAGTACTGGTATACATTCAAAGTTTTTGAAAACTTGCAATAAAAACAATCCAATCATTTCCACTAATTGTAAATCAGAACTTTCTATTATTCAATAATGGTAGGCCCTATGTTATTATTTTGTTCATTTGTTTTCCAAACACAAAGAGACTTTATAGATTGATGTTTTGTCAGATAAATAAACTGTTGTCAAGCCAAATACAAATCTTAGAAGTGAAAAGGAAATATATTTAATCTGCTCTTCATCCATTTCTTTACTTTGAGTTATCACAGCAATTATTAAAATGTCACTCAATGATAGGGAAATTTCACTTTGCTTACCTTCATATATTGAACCATCGGGGTAGATGAACTTCCCTGAGCCATGTTTCTTGTTTTGTTTGTAGTCACCAATATATCTTGCCCCATTCTTGAATTTGTACACACCCTATACCAAGCAATGAAAAATAAGAGGGGGGGGGGGGTAATTAATTAGTTGGACAAACTGTCTTGTTGGTACGGAATTTAAATCTCAAGAAAAAGAAAAGAAGAAGAAAAAGAAGAGAAGAGGAAGAAGAAGAAGAAGAAGAAGAAGAAGAAGAAGAAGAAGAAGAAGAAGAAGAAGAAGAAGAAGAAGAAGAAGAGGAAGAAGAAGAAGAAAAGTAAGAAGAGATGTATAGTTGACATAGACCTAATAGTAAATATTTTCAAATAATGCAAGTAGACTAGACCTACGAATCATTTGAATTTTTCACTTATGTTTCTTATTCTTGAATTGAGTAGAAAATTATTTATTCATCAATCAATACCATTTCACAAAAGCGTAAAACACTAAAGGGTACTTTCATTTCAAAATGACTGCATGGCAAATGTTAGGAAAAAGAGATCTTCACCTGCTAAAGATAAAAATTATCAAAGGATAAAGCTTACCCCTCCATGGCGTTTTCCATGCTCATACGAGCCATCGTACATGTCCCCGTTCGGCAGCGTTGCTTTTCCTTTGCCATGACGCTCCTCCTTGGCATTCCTTTCTCCTTCATATTCCTGCAACAAAGAAAATTCAAAATCGTTAGAAACCTATACCACTTGATTGGTATTTCTCACATACCGAGTATTAGCTTAAACTGAGTAGAGGTCTAGAGTCTATACCATCTACAGAGAAATTGACAGACTATCAAATTTCTGGTAGGCTATAGACAAAGATGGATCTCAGTTGAGTTGACTTTACCTTTATCTTCACCAAAGATTCTGGAAGAATGCTGTGTTCTCAGCAGCCAGGCTTCCAGTTCTAGAACCTAGATCTACATGTACGTTGATAATTTTTATGAGGATTAGAAAACTAAAATCTTGACATAAAGCCAAAGTCAAAGAATGGAAGATTTTGTGTGCAGTTATGGGATAGATGGGCATTCTGATGGGCAATATTGCAAAAAAATGCCAGCAGACTCAAAATTTAAAACCTTTTTCCAGGCCAGGGAAATACTAGAGACTAGAGTCTACTTTTAATTTTAGGTCTAGACTACTTTTTTAATTTTTTAGTAGACCCTCTAGGCTAGACCGAAAGCTTCAGTCTCTATAATCGTCGGTTGTTCCACTGAGACTACGTCTGGCTCCACTAGACCTCGGTTATAGGGACTGAATGACTGCCTATGCCAGCCCGTGTTGAAGTTATCACGGCTAGATTTTAGCCGTTAGGCCCCTCCCACAAACATGACAAACTTGCCACGGCCGTATTGTTATGCCCCCAAAATCCCCCAAAATGTCATTTTACCTCGTTCATATCCATTTTTAAATTAGGCCTAGGCTATAATATATCGGTTCCACTTACTATCTTGATTGATATAATCCGTTTAATGGTCCCTTTTAAGGAAATTATGGGTCAAAATCGACATCCATGTTGAAAATCTTGCAAGCCGTGTTAAACTCTCGCTGCCGTCAATCTTATCCCTTCTAGTCTACGCCGAAGGCAAAATGATTATGAAGGAAAAACTGTGATAACGCCATTACGAACGTGTAGATGGCGCACAGTTTTTCCTTCATAATCATTTTGCCTTCGGCGTAGACTAGAAGGGATAAGATTGACGGCAGCGAGAGTTTAACACGGCTTGCAAGATTTTCAACATGGATGTCGATTTTGACCCATAATTTCCTTAAAAGGGACCATTAAACGGATTATATCAATCAAGATAGTAAGTGGAACCGATATATTATAGCCTAGGCCTAATTTAAAAATGGATATGAACGAGGTAAAATGACATTTTGGGGGATTTTGGGGGCATAACAATACGGCCGTGGCAAGTTTGTCATGTTTGTGGGAGGGGCCTAACGGCTAAAATCTAGCCGTGATAACTTCAACACGGGCTGGCATAGGCAGTCATTCAGTCCCTATAACCGAGGTCTAGTGGAGCCAGACGTAGTCTCAGTGGAACAACCGACGATTATAGAGACTGAAGCTTTCGGTCTACTCTAGGCCTACTTTTTTCAGTTTTTAAATTGCCACCCTCTTTCTCATCACAAAAGCCAGGGTTTACCCGATGAAACTAAAAGCATTGTGGGCATTTAAATCTTTATGCAAATAGAGGTCTAGACCTAGACTAGATCTAGGTCTAAATCAATTTATTTTGAATTTTATACACAGCCCGATACACAGTCTTCTTCTCAATCTCAGTTCTTCTTCTTCTCCTCCCGACCCGAGTCCTCCAGACTGAGTCCTTCTTCTCCTCCCCTCCTCGTCCTCGAGCTCGAGTGACTTCATCTTCTTAAGTTCTGGAGTTCTCCACCTATTCCGTCTTCTTATCCATCCTCTTTCCCTTATTTTCCTCCTCCCTGTTGATTGTCGAATATTAACAGACAACGCACTCATCTCAAAGATCCATCATCAACAAAGACTTAGCCGACACTAGATTAAACGTATGGGACCGGACCATTTGCAAAAATGAGCAATATTGCAACAAAATAACATGAAAACAGCTTTAACAATGTAAAAATATGAAAATGACTTACTCCTAAATATGGACCATGCTCTTCTTCATCATAATCTGAGCCTAGATCTGACATTTTGTGAGTTGGTATGTGATAATAAGACACAATTTAAGACAATATTATCGCTGAATCTCTCGTTCTTGAGGTGTTCCCGTTGCTATGCAAAGCTAATTGACGGTCGCGAAGGGAATGTGTTATTGTAAGAATGGGACCACTCATTTGACTTTTACTTTCTGTTTTTCTTTTTTGATTATTATCTTACATAAATCAAATAAATTTTTACTAATTAAATGAAGAATTAAATGTTAAAACATCAATTTTGTTTAACATATAAAAAATAATTGTCTATTCCCATCATAACATTTCTTAAACACCCCTATTTTATTTTGGAACAATCTAAACCAAAACAATTATACATTGATTAGGCGGAGAGGTCGCTACGGAGAAAAATCTTTGAGCTCATTGGATTTTGCACATTTTAACCAGTGGCGTAGGTACATAGGAATCCGGGCTAACTCGCCCCGCGGGACATCTCGCCCCTTCCTTGTATGCTGGGGCGAGATGTCCCGATATGATTAATCGATCGAGAGATACCAATGTGTATATGTTTGTGCTCATTGTGACTTAATAATGCCATTTCCAACCACAATCTGCAATGGTGTTGTGTTATATGATACTATTGAAGACAATCTATAACTTCTCTTTAGGTAAAATGACAAAAAAATGGCATTTCGGACAATTTACTCACAGCTCGCAAATCGCATTGCCGCACGTACATTAAATGTGCGTTGTATCGACTCGGACCACTGAAATTCGAGCAGTGTTTTTGTCAGTAAATCACTGCAAAAATATCATTTTCATAATGTATGAAGGTCTATTTTTGATTCCTGGTATACATTTCGTTATTGAGAAGTCGAATTTACTACGTTTTAGACGAGATGGCTGATGTTTGTTCACATTCTTTCGTCCTGGCCGTAAATTAGCAGACTATACTGTTGTGCACCGCGCAGCAGCTCATCGCTCAGCTCAGTGTCCAGCTAGCAGTACAGCGCCGCCGCCGGCCGGTTTGGCGGGGGAATTCACTGACTCGGCATCCGTACCCAATTTGATCGAGTGAGTAAACTAATCAAACTACATTCATCTAGATAAAATTCATCTAGATCTATATCTACTATATTATCATTAGTCATTCAGAGTAGAATATCCAATTTGATTGAGTGAGTAAACTAGACCACTGTAGCTACATCATTATTACTATTAGTCATTCAAGTTTTTGTATAATTACGCAGCCCCCACCATGCACCTCCCCCCCAAAAAAAAAATAAATATATAATTTGGCTCAATACGCCTCAGCTTGACGACAATTCAACACTTGATCTGAAAATGCTTACAGCTTAGTTATGTTCTTATATAATAGACTGTTGCATAGGCTTAGGAACCGGGGTGGCTTGGGGGGGGGGGGGGCATGCACAACCCCCAATAAAAATATTGGGGGGCTCAGATTTCATTGCGCCCCCCCTAATATTTTTGGCGGGGCTTATAGATATCATTGAGCCCCCAATGTTTTGGTGCGGCTTAGATATCGTCTCCATTCCTCTCATCATCTGCATCTCTCATCAACATCGTCTCCATCCCTCCAATCAACTGCATCACCAACATCCCTCTCATCAACAAACATCATCTCCATCCCTCTCGTCAACATCGTCTCCATCCCTCTCATTATCTGCATCCTCAACATCCCTCATCATCTGCATCGTCAACATCCCTCATATCATCAACATCGTCTCCATTCCTCTCATCATCTGCATCTCTCATCAACATCGTCTCCATCCCTCCAATCAACTGCATCACCAACATCCCTCTCATCAACAAACATCATCTCCATCCCTCTCGTCAACATCGTCTCCATCCCTCTCATTATCTGCATCCTCAACATCCCTCATCATCTGCATCGTCAACATCCCTCATATCATCAACATCGTCTCCATTCCTCTCATCATCTGCATCTCTCATCAACATCGTCTCCATCCCTCCAATCAACTGCATCACCAACATCCCTCTCATCAACAAACATCATCTCCATCCCTCTCGTCAACATCGTCTCCATCCCTCTCATTATCTGCATCCTCAACATCCCTCATCATCTGCATCGTCAACATCCCTCATATCATCAACATCGTCTCCATTCCTCTCATCATCTGCATCTCTCATCAACATCGTCTCCATCCCTCCAATCAACTGCATCACCAACATCCCTCTCATCAACAAACATCATCTCCATCCCTCTCGTCAACATCGTCTCCATCCCTCTCATTATCTGCATCCTCAACATCCCTCATCATCTGCATCGTCAACATCCCTCATATCATCAACATCGTCTCCATTCCTCTCATCATCTGCATCTCTCATCAACATCGTCTCCATCCCTCCAATCAACTGCATCACCAACATCCCTCTCATCAACAAACATCATCTCCATCCCTCTCGTCAACATCGTCTCCATCCCTCTCATTATCTGCATCGTCAACATCCCTCATCATCTGCATCGTCAACATCCCTCATATCATCAACATCGTCTCCATTCCTCTCATCATCTGCATCTCTCATCAACATCGTCTCCATCCCTCCAATCAACTGCATCACCAACATCCCTCTCATCAACAAACATCATCTCCATCCCTCTCATCAACATCGTCTCCATCCCTCTCATTATCTGCATCCTCAACATCCCTCATCATCTGCATCGTCAACATCCCTCATATCATCAACATCGTCTCCATTCCTCTCATCATCTGCATCTCTCATCAACATCGTCTCCATCCCTCCAATCAACTGCATCACCAACATCCCTCTCATCAACAAACATCATCTCCATCCCTCTCGTCAACATCGTCTCCATCCCTCTCATTATCTGCATCGTCAACATCCCTCATCATCTGCATCGTCAACATCCCTCATCATCTGCATCTCTCATCAACATCTTTATATTCTTGTAGTAACTATCAGTATTTTAAGTCCATATTTATATCCATTTCTCTTATGTCTTACGTTAAGCTTTTAAGTTTTTTGTTCATATCCTTTTATTACTTTGTTTTGTTACTGTTTGAATGGATTGGAAATAAAGACTGAATTGAATTGAATGGAACCTGGCTTGAGACTCTTATTTGCAGCCCTGGCACTGAGAATTTTGACCAATCTGCCAATAGGCAATACCAATTTGTCACAATGTTTTGAACTGAACACGGATCGTAGACAGTAACAGGCATGCATGGTAAAATTGGTAATTAAGGAGTATCGAGACAGATTGGATGGGTCTCACTCAGAGTACTCAGTCCCTTTCTGCTGTGCTATACAATTTATTTAATACCAATTTATCTCTTTAAAAAATAACTTCAGGTTTTTATTTTTCCATATTCTCTTTTCCTTTTTTTGCCATCCATGCCCCATGTAACTACGCCACAAGACCAAAGATCTTGAATACATGAATACAAACTCGCACTACATACAAGGGTCTCAACTAGACTTCACCAGAGGCGGTGCCCCTTTTTACATAGGAAAAATGCCCCTTTTACTTTGACAAGTGCCCCTTTTACATAGGAAAAGTGCCCCTATTCATTTTTTTAAGTGCCCCTTCCCATTTCTACCTCTGATAAGTGCCCCTTTTATTTTGATGCGTATAGAGGAGGGGGGGGGGGGTAGGGGGTGGGGGCTGCGTAAATATACAAAAACTTGAAACCAACGCCTTTAATAATTCTTTTTTTTGTAGAATTTTTGTGAGGCAGCTCCCTCCAAAAAAAAAAAGGCGATTCGTCAGCTCACTTCTCTGCTTAGAGTACTATGCTAGACCCGTGTGCTAGGCCCTAACATTAGATATAGTTATTTATTAAGTCTTTAACTTTTAAGAGTAAAATATGAATATCTGATTATGAAAAAAGAAAAATTCCATTCCTTCAATTCATATTAATCATCATCATGTTAATCAGAGATTCTACCCTGAATGACTAACTTTAGTAAAGATGATGTAGCTACAGTGGTCTAGTTTACTCACTCAATCAAATTGGATATTCTACTCTGAATGAATAATGATAATATAGTAGATATAGATCTAGATGAATGTAGGACCTTACTGTAGTTTGATTAGTTTACTCACTCGATCAAATTGGGCAGTGCAGTGCAGCGGGTACGGATGCCGAGTCAATGAATTCCCCCGCCGACCCGCCCGGCGGCGGCGCTGTACTGCTAGCTGGACACTGAGCTGAGCGATGAGCTGCTGCGCGGTGCACAACAGTAGTCTGCTAATTTACGGCCATGACGAAAGAATGTGAACAAACATCAGCCATCTCGTCTTAAATGTAGTACATTCGACTTCTCAATAACGAAATGTATACCAGGAATAAAAAATAGACCTTCATGCATTATGAAAATGATATTTTTGCAGTGATTTACTGACAAACACACTGCTCGAATTTCAGTGGTCCGAGTCGATACAATGCACATTTAATGTACGTGCGGCAATGCGAATTGCGAGCTGTGAGTAAATTGTCCGAAATGCCGTTTTTTTGTCATTTTACCTACAGAGAAGTTATAGATTGTCTTCAATAGTATCATATAACACAATTCCATTGCAGATTGTGGTTGGAAATGGCATTATTAAGTCACAATGAGCACAAACATATACACATTGGTATCTCTCGATCGATTAATCATATCGGGACATCTCGCCCCAGCCTAAAAGGCTGGGGCGAGATGTCCCGCGGGGCGAGTTAGCCCGACTCCGTACATAGGGCCTAGGGGGAGGGGTACATCCCCTAACGGCCTAATCAATGTGCCCCCTCATATTTTGACCATCTAATACAGTGTTTTTTCAATCTGGTTGTCATGAGAGTATTTTAATTAAATTAAAATATTAAAATTGTATTTTGAAATATCGTTAACTTTATGAAAACAAAGTGCAGAAACCACAAAATGCCGAAATATATAAAACTTTGGGTATTTTGATCATTTTATATTATCGCCATGGGTGTCGATCCCGGGGGGGGGGGGGGGGATGGGGGGGGGGGGGATATATCCCCCCCCCCCAATATTTCAGGTGGGGGGGTGGCCTGTACAATCATCCCCCCAATAATTCACTATCAAAAAAAAAAAAAAAAAAATGAAGAGAAAAATTAAGGATGAGAGCCCGATGAGAATTACTCGCAAGATGACCATCAATATACACATTTTGCTATCTCATTTTCATAATACATACATATATACGAAGTAAATAAGACAACCGTATATGAGACAAGAATAAATTGAATTCTCGCTCATACGGCTTCATCAGGAATTGATGAATTTATTCAATTTGTTCATTCAACAGCATCATAGAAATGCAGTGCGCCAAATGCAAAGACGCAGCGTCAAAAAGCAACGAGCTAAATGTTAAGCGCGAAGCGCAAAAATAGCAATATGCAATGCACATCAGACAATCCTGGACAGTGTAAACATAGATGAACTCTGTGACGATTTCGTGATGAGATCGGAGACAAGGAGAAAGATTTTCGGACATTAGTATGACTTATAAAATAGTTCTCTAGTTGTTATGTTGTTTCCGTTCACCCTTTTTAAAATTCACGTCATTGTATCTTTATTTTTGTTTTTTTTTCACTCATTTTGTTTCCTGATATTTCCTAAAAGATTTTTCATTTTTGGAGAAAGATTATTATGTCACAACTTATTTGTAACACAAATTATTTTCAGTGGCGAAACTGAATTCAGACAAGGATTAATAATGTATAGAGAACAGTACAACGAATCGTCTTCTTTCTCTAATAATTCAGTGAAAAGGGCACAGCTGTTAGGGGGCAACTGAATTCAGACGTGGATTAAGCGTAATAATCAAATGAAACGTCACAGTACACGATACAACGAAGCGTCTTAATTTACGAATAGTTTAATGAAACGTGAAAGCTTCCGCGCTAAGCACGGAATGGGCGTAAATGAATACAGACAAGGATTAAGAGTAATAATTTATTGAAACGTTAAAGCGTCCGCGCTTCGCGCGGTAGGGGGGAAACTGAGTTCATGAAGGACACGATACAACAAATCGTCTTCTTTCACTACTGTGAAAGCTTCCGCGCTTCGCGCAGGAATGGGCGAAAGTGAATTCAGACAAGGATTAAGAGTCGAGAATGGTACAGCGAATCGTCTTCTTTCTTTAATATTCTGATGAAACGTCAGAGCTTCCGCGCTATGCGCGGAGGAAGGGAAAATGATTCAAACAAGGATTAAGAGTCGAGAACGGTCCAACGAATCGTCTTCTTTCTCTTATAATTTAGTGAAACGTCAAAGCTTCCGCGCTTCGCGCGCGGTAGGGGTGAAACTGAATTCATGAAGGATACGATACAACAAATCGTCTTCTTTCTCTAATGTGAAAGCTTCCGCGCTTCGCGCAGGAATGGGCGAAAATGAATTCAGACAAGGATTAAGAGACGAGAATGGTACATAGGATCGTCTTCTTTCTTTATTAATCTAATGAAACGTCAGAAGGGGAAGGGGAACTTGATTCAAGCAAGGATTAAGAGTTGAGAATGGTACATCGAATCGTCTTCTGTCTTTAATAATCTAATGAAACGTCAGAGCTTCCGCGTTACGCGTGGAGGAAGGGAACTTGATTCAAACAAGGATTAAGAGTCGAGAACGGTCCAACGAATCGTCTTCTTTCTCTAATAATTTACTGAAACGTCAAAGCTTCCGCGCTTCGCGGGGGGGGGGGGCTCCCCCTCCTTGCACGCAACCCTCTAGGGACCGCGCTTCGCGTGCTCACTACCGCCCCCTTAAATGAAATCCTGGCTACGCGCTTGGGAGGGGTGCAACTTGCCACACTCTTCTACCTCGTGATTGCTTTGATCCATTGCCGAAAATATTTTGGCACCTATCATCCCCCCCCCCCCAACCACGGATACAAATCGACACCCTTGATTATCGCCCCGCTTGCCCGCAACAATTCGAAACGGCAAAGTTTCAGGCAGCCAGGTCCATGTATATCCCCATAATTATGATGATGTTCGGGCACCTCGCTGTCCGAATAATAGCATGATTGGGGCCGCGTGGTGCCCGAATATAACCTTTTTTGTATATCGAAATGAAATGTATTTCACAATCTAGCGTCTTTTTCCCGCTCGTTTGCTTCACTTCTCGCAAAATGTAGAAATAAGGATGATTCCTGGCAACAATTAAGGTGTCCGAACATATAATTTTACATTTTATTTGATGTATAGTCTATTGATGAATAAATAACATTCAGGCCATAATACAAGTTTTCGCTTGCTCGCTTTGTTTGGGATCCGAGTAATATTTTATATAGGACAAGAGGCCCTCACGGCATAAACGCGAACACGTGCCAGTTCGTCTATGTGTACCGCAAAACTGGAGAAGAAAAAAAACAGGTCTGGAAAATATTTTCCAGTTCTATGATGGTACGAGGGATGGAAAACAAATCCTCTTTGATAAATTTTAGATTGAGGTGACTCGAAACTTTTTAACTCATAAAAGGGTGCCGTGACTGAAAAAAAAGTTGAAAAATGCTGATCTAATAGACTAAAGTCTGGTATCCCCTCCATTACTGACTGAGCCCACGTTACGCTACATGCTTGTATTTCAACGATGACTTGGATCTGTGTTTGTCGATCCCCTCTCTTACCCCTCCCCCTTTTTTTTTATAAATACAAAATACATAAAATTTTGCAAAATCACGGGTATGATAACTTTTATTTAATAATACAATAATTTAAATAATGTACATATTGTTTTGTATATAATCACTGAAGACAGACTTACATAATAGGGCCCGGCCTTTTCATTGTCTTGTCTCCCAATAAGCGGAGACATAAAGAACGAGGGGGGGGGGGGGGGGGGGGGATCTAAACACGTTTCTATTTTTAAATTGTATATGTTTGTTTATCCTTGTATTTTAAATGAAAGTATTGAATAAGTAAACTTCAAATATTTTAACAGAGGTCAAAGTTGATGTTCCCAATAGGGTTGACACTTGAAATGATGAAGTTGGTGGTCTAATGTTTTCCATTTCATTGTAAATGTTATGATTTTTATACATCAGATCCCAAATTTTTCGATACTATTAATAAAAATATTGATGTAATTTTATATTATGTAATTTATGGTCTCTAAAACAAATTTCATCCATGAGATTGTTCATATTAATGTTGAGGGAATTGTATAGGCTTTATACTATTTTCAACGGGTATATAGGCCTATATTTTTTCTCATCTCTTTTTTCTTCCTTCTTGTTCTTATTTTTGTCTTGTTGTTGTTCTTCTTTTACTACTACTTCTTTTTCTTCTCCCCCTTCTCCTTCCACTTCCTGCTTTCCCTTTTCTTCTCTTAGTTCAGTCTTCTTCTTCTTCTTCTTCTTCTTCTTCTTCTTCTTCTTCTTCTTCTTCTTCTTCTTCAATCTGTTGCTTCTTAATTCGTCTTTATCCGTTAATTCCTACTTCCTAGAATGCTTTCTGCTGTAATAGATTATAAATAAAATAGTAAATAGGGGGCTTATAAGTACAGTTGGTTTCAAATGTTGTGCTTCTAATAATGATTCTAATAAACATTGGGCCTATATAGGGGACAGGAATGACTCCTCCGAGTGGAAATTGCATAGAAAATATATACAAGAGCTTTCATTAAATATTGCAACCATCGAATAATAAGAGGGAGAGAGATATAGGGGTGGAGGGAGGGAGGAAGGGAGAGAGAGAGAGAGAGAGAGAGAGAGAAAGAGAGAGAAAGAGAGAGAGAGAGAGGGAGAGAGGGAGAGAGAGAGAGTCTTGGGACGCTGTGGGGGAGACATTTCACAGCAGCAAAATATTATTTGTATAATGAACAACTCAATTAATATTATTTTATCGCACAATAAAGCCTTATATATAGCTGTCAGTAGTTAGAAATATTTTTCAAAAATTAAAAATTAAAGCAGAGAAGGACTCGATATATAGATGGGAGAAGAGATTAAGATTTAAAGTTCGGGGGGGGGGGGTGGGGGCGGGTGCACTCACGATCAGGACCTTTACCGTGACACAACTGAACGCCCCCTCCTTTGAGATGACTCTCCCATTCCCCCTTTTATGATGACGATGGTGATTATTATTTAATATGTTTATATAATAAACATATGGTGTATAGATCTATATAATTATATTTAAAACATGATCATATCGGCGTACAAGTAAAAATTGTTTAACGAATTAGAAACTCGAAATCCAAGCAGAAGTCTATAAATTATGTTCATATATTATGTTGCTTATCAGCAAAAGGCTCTACGAAAAATTGTGCCCCCCTCATCAAAATCCTTGATTGATCTGCGTCTGCTAGAATAATGAGATGATAGTAGTAAGAACTAGATTAATTACTTGTAGTTCTCTTGATCTTGTCTAGATAAACACAAGAATTAAAAGTAAATATTAGGCTGTAGTACTTGTCCACTCAGAACTTGTAGGGATTCAAAGTACACTCACTGATCATACAAAATTAATGTGGTAGTTTTACATGAAAAGGACACTCCCTTCCTTGCTTGCTTTGTGCATGAGCATTATACTTAGTAGCCTACAGGCGATGATAGGTAGCGAACAATAGGCGAGACCACACACATATATCCGTAACACTCGGTACCCACCTAGCTAACGATAGAGCACGTACTCATGTGTTGCTAAGCAATCGAACGCGTTCTGCCACCCAAGGGATTACATCATCGCTCCGTATATCTACACCGGAGGAGCGGCGCGCGCCCGATCGACAATACGTTGAAAATATAGATTTTGTGTTGCGCATAGGTCTGCGCAAAGCAAGCTACTAAATATTCAATTGCAAAATAAATTAGTTCAGTGCGAAGCAAAATGGCGCAGTCCACAACAATGAATTGGAGCCTCACAGTTAAACATATTTCACTAATTCTTGCCGTATTAGGTTCATTTTTACAGAGTACATTATGCTTATATCAAGAAGGACAAATAGCTACGGATGATGTAAGTATAATAAGACAAATGTCCCTTCTGTTTGTTGTCATCTGCGTGTGTTTTTGTCTGAGACTAAAGTCAAATTGAGAATGAGAATTGAGATGTGTTTTACAAACACCTGCAAAACAAAAGCTGCAGTGCAGTGCACAGTCACACATATGAATATGATATTGTTATCATACTAGACAGTAGACTAGGGTCTAACTTTAGATCTAGATCTACATCTAGACATTGATTAAAAAAGACATTGCTAGATCTATTTGCATGTCTAATAGAATGCTCATGATCTAAAGAAAGTGAAACGTTTCGTATCTTTTCCCAAAGAATCAGAGTGACATTTAAAATTGAATCTTGGCTGCTGGCAACCCCCCCCCCCCCTAATAATAAAGTAAACGAAACTGAAATCATACAAACTGGGCGCTTCGATGATGCGTAGCCATAGGCAGTAGTCTAGATCTAGTACTACTGCAGTAGGGACGCTGGTCTGAGAATGAGGATCGTCCGCATAGAATTATACCTGTAGCCGTAGGCTGGACTGTTAACTGTACATCATGACATGTAGACCAAATCGCATCCTAAAAAATAAGGATCGTGCAGAAGTTTTTTTTCTTCGTTCCTTAATAAAATACCCCCCCAGTTCAGTTTACCGTCTTATGGGTTGTCCGTCTTTTCGAGAATTTATCGTTCATATAACGAGGAGCATCATCACAAAATTCTTTTTTCGTATCGCCAAAGCGTGCATCAGAAAAAAAAATCGTGCACAAAAATCCAGCCGATCCTTATTTTTAGAACGCATCGCATCTGTTCGCGTTTATGAAGACAAAACTTATGCGGACGATCCTTATTGTCGCTGACCTCCTGCGAAAGTTTGCAATGTTGGTTTCACCTGAAATGCAAATACTTATAGAGTCTAGATCTACTTTACCAGATATAGAGTAAAGGAGGGGGTTTTCGGCCACTTGAGACAAAGTCCTATTTTTTGTTTCTTGTTCAAAACATGAAGCAAATATTATTATTTAAACAAAAAAAAGGATCCCAAAAAAAGATCATGAATTGCCATGTTAGATTCAATCATTTTTACTATTATTATTATTCTTTATTAGGCCAATCATAAAAACACAATACAATTACATTTTGACAGATCATGCAATGCATAAACAATTGAGGAAAAGGGGGGAGCAACGTGTTGGCAGGCAGGCGCGTACGCAGGGGGTGGGGGGGGGGGGTGGTTTGGGGGTTGAACCCCCCTTTAACTTTTTTATGTGTGTGTTTTGGAGGAAACCCCCCACCCCCCCTTTGTTTTGTTTTTTTAATAATAAAAAAAATAAAAATAAAAATTCTGGTAATGGATGACCCAAAAAAGCTGACCTAACTCTCCCCCCCCCCCCTCCCCCCCCCCCCCAACGAAACGAAATATCGATCGGCCAAATTTTCAAATTTTGGGATACACAATTAAAAAATTAAAAAAGTGCTCTTACACCCCCCCCCCCCCCAGCTTATTCAGCGGCTGGCTGAGTCGTTATGAAATTTTTGGGACCCCCCCCCCCCCCAAAAAAAAAAAAAAAATGTCCTCTTACCTGTGGGACCAAAAAAATAAATAAAATTATGTCCTCTTACCTCCCCCCCCCCCCCCCCCCCTCTTTCTTATTCAGCGCCTAGCTGAGTCGTTGCAAATTTTTTGGCGTGATTTTCCAATTTTAGAACTCCCCCCCTCGAAATAATCCTGCGTACGTGCCTGGGGCCAGGGCTCACAAAAGTGAAATTCAACACAATTACCTGGAGGCATGTGAGCCCTCACATGATGCTCCCAAATCGACTTAGATATAAGGCCATGTAAAATTGATTTCATGTTGATCGTCCCCGCCCGCTTCCTTTTTTCCGCCCACCTCCTTATATTTGATATTTGATATATTTTCTTTTTATTCAGAAAACAACACAGAATACTTACCATATGCATCTTTTCCACCTTTTCTTCAAATACGCTGTTCAAATATTCTTGAACAAACATACTAAGACTAAGACTCTAGAAAAAATTGTATTGAAATGTAGAGTGGTTGTTATGCTATATGATCGGCGATATGCTGAAGTGAAGCTGCGCTAAAAAATGATGCGATGATGCATGCGCTGCGCATGCATATATCACATGTATATGCTTGAGTCGAGGAGCTAGCTAGAGATGAGTCGATCGAGTCGACTGATCATCGCATCGCAGATACCTCACGATAGCGCGACCACGCTCTAGCGCTGGATTTCAGACAGCATGCATGCGCATGCAACGACTTGCATACTACAGCAACGTTGGTTGATGTACATATTCAATTATATACTATTTGTACACGCGGCAGCCATCTTGGGAAAAATATCAAATATCAAATAACATGGTACACCCTCCTCCTCTTTTTCAAAAAATCCGGACGATCAACATGTAATCAATTTTACATGGCCTAAACATTACATTGACATACATGTACACATAATATCGCACATTATTTAACAAAAAATACATCTTAACCCCCCCCCCCCAATCATGTTGATTGATGTAATGTTTTTGATTTTGTGATTTTATTTTCATATTTTTCAGTTTGACTCACACCATCTCACCATGCATCAATTACTTTAATAGTCCAGCAACTGCTTCATAAGATATGATTAGATTTTTAATGTTTCAAGGAAAAAAAAAGTGTCCCTCAATTATATGTTGGCTGACAGGCAAACATGTTTGCCCTATTAGTTTGCTTGCTAGGTCTGACTGACAATCTAAAATGTTTGCCTAACCTATTGTACATGTAAGGCTAAAGGTAATGCAATTTCAATAGCTTGGCTACATGTACAGGTACATGTACATGTACATGTACACATGTCCAATTATCCAATACCGTATTTGCCGGCGTAAAGGCCGCACCGCCGTATAGGCCGCACCCCCAACTTTGACATTTCGTAGAGGAAAAAAAAAAGGACCAAACAAAATGATCGTAATTTTCTTGTAGAACACTCTTTTTTTTTTTACAAACTATACCAAATTCATCAATATTCTATAAATCAACAAGAAGTTAACCTAAAAAATGATCATAATTTAGCAGATCTTCATCGACTTTTAAGCTAGTACTGTATTGTACGCAGATTTGGTATCCTACAATTCCCCTTCCTCGATGTGCGGTGTAATCCGAAATAGCATTTTTCGACCTGCGCAGTTGTGTTGCGCGGCAGCTAGCTCCGTAAGTAACGGCCTGTCCCTTTGTTTACTTTTTGGCGATGCAATGGTACGGACTTAGATCTAGATCTATCGGCAGATTTTATTAGAAAAATAAGTTTTTTCGTCTTCATGTCAACTATGCAACATAAAATTGTCGGTAAGTTGTGTGGAGTTATTCTAGAATTGTCCTGTACCGTTGTCTAGTCATGCTACCGTTCCTATAGTCCCATACGTGCAAATGGACGTGATGTTTTGACCGCTGGATTTTGTTGTTGTTGCGTATACGCCGCACCCCGACTTTTTGATTTTTTTTCACCCGAAAATACTGCGGCCTTTACATGTACGCCGGAAAATACGGTATGCATTAATATGCAAGGAAGGTACATGTAAGCTACATAGGTACAGTAGATCTATATTATAACAGGCAAATGTAATGACTTTCCATTAAAGGTAATACAAAGTTTTGGGAAATTCCGAAAATTGGGTGGATAGTGATTCTTAATTTTTTTGATATATTTGGATGCCCCTGTTGATGTATTATAAGCACTAGAAAATTTAGCCCCTAAAACACTTCTAATTAAAAAAAAAATTGAATATAAAAATTTACCGGTGCTCCTGGTAAATTTTGATAAATTTCAAATAGTGCCTTCTGCCGTACAATGGTAGCTGCGACCATGGAAATCTCAGAATATGTAGTCGTGATATATAATTTCCAAACGGGAATAGCTAATTGGTCGATTTTAGTCAAGAAACATTGTTTTGCATGTACTGTACATGTAGCTTAATTAATATATTGACCGTGAGAGGGAGCTATATATACAACATAAAGAGTTTATCATTTACAATTTCATAACTTTAAAACTCAATTTTAACCGGGACAACGATCACTGAATATTGTAAGATCGCATATGCTTCCAAAATGTTCATTTGAACCAAATTCATGACCCCATACCAAAACTTGTTATTACATACATGTACGTGTACCTTTAATTTAAAAAAAAATCTCATACCAAAACAGGTGTACATGTACGTGTACCTTTAATGATAATATATATCACATACCCATTTCAAAATTGATAACCATTTCATGACAAAGGCTACGGTATTGCAAGTCATTTCATTTTAATGGAAACCATATAAACTTTTTTAAAAGGTCATCCTTATATGATCTTAAGCATTACACTATTAGTTCATTCTCCCATTTTTTCTCTTCTGTACAGAATTGGATATTTTTAGCCAGATTTTGTTTTCTGTCAGACATTGGCAGATTACGATTTGAAGTCCAATATCCCCAGGTAAGAAAACTTTGTTCACTCTTGAAGATTTGTTTTCATTTTTTGTTTGTTTGTTGTTTTACCACCATGATGTAGTCATTAAACAACTTTATGGTCATGGCCTGAATATAATTTACTTACGATGTCCAGGATTTCTTTGTTCATGTTATCAGTCGCAGGCCAAAAAGCATCTTTATATAAATGGAACATCGTTCTGTATTAAGAACCTGAAACGAGATATATATTTCCCAAAATTTTTGTTGATGTTGTTGCTGTTGTTATTACTATTATTATTATCATCATCATTATTATTAATATTACAGTTCATAATTAGTGCAATGCACTTGTGTTTTTGCTTTCTTAATAATTTACTGCCATTTTAATTTCAAACAAAAACTTGAAGTATTTGCTAGTAACTTAATAGTAGTACCAGTCCGTCAACCCGGTACTTAACATCAAATATTTTCTTTTTTTCTCACCCAGTCCTTTCAAACCCAGAACCTTATACTATACTATGACGAGCCAGATCAGTGGCCGTCAGTCTACCCGTTGGATACAGCACCTTTACAGGTAAGTCCCATTGCTTTCTGAATGAGTTTGTCTATCATTTCTTTGGCAAGTCTATTAAAGGTACTTCATCATCTATACTCATCCCATTTGTTACCAAGAACAATAAGAAATGCAGTACACGTGTTATTTTCCTTTTTGTTAACCTGATACATACACATGTAGATCAGGGACCCAATTCACAAAGCCTTTTTTCAATGACAAATGACAAAAATCAGTGAAAATAATCTGCTGCTAACCAATCAGAAGCAAGGTTTTTTTACTAGCTTATAGGTATAACAAAAAACTGTCATTTGTTATTGATAAACATTTTTATGAAACAGCTGATGTACATGTGAGCTATCTTAAAGGTAAAGACCAGTATTGGAAACACCCCAATTTCAAAAAATGAAATGGAAGCTCTCATTACCAATCATGTGAAAGAATATGTTTTGACTAATACATGATGATAAAAAATCTGCCGGGAAACCGCCTACTAATTCATATATTTGGTAAATTTGTTTCTCTCATGGTCGTGTGAGAGATATACTAGGTAGTCCCATATACATCTTTCTGTGTATAGTGCTTGTAACTTTACAAAGAATGGGCCAAATTTCTTATCATTTTGATGATTCCAGAACCTTGCAGATGCTAGATGTTAGATGATCAACCTTTTCTGATTGATTCCACAACGTTTCTTTCACAATGCAATCGCATGACCATTACTGGTCTTTACCTTTAAGGGCGTGAACTTGATGACATCACCAAGAACACTAAAAATTAATCACGATTTTGGTGACATTACTAAGTACATGTACATGCATGGGGCAAAATTCTTTGGGATTGCCTACCAGTTTTTATTATCACTGTATAATGAGTAACCATTTTCAAGGGAAACAAAAGATGTGCTCTTTATAGACAGACCTGTGGTCTCTAAAGCAGGTTTGACTGTATTGAATATTGTAATCATTGTTAGTTTAATCATCCTAAGACATGCCTTGAGAAAGAATCGGTCTTAAAACCCCCAAGACATCAAGTTGTGAACCTCACCACCATTTTCATAATATGGTTTGGATATGATCTGATATTTTCATTGAGCATTAACGTTAACATTGCTCCTGATATTTTAATTGCTCTCATCTTTTATTAAATCATTATTATTTTATTTCCCTTATCAGACATGTGTAGAGAAAGAGAACCAGAGAACCACCAAGTCGTAAACCTCACCACCATTTATTGTCTGGATATGATCGTTTATTTTCAATGAGCATTTTAACATTGCTCCTGATATTATCATTGATATTCTTATTAAAATCATTATTATTTGTTCTATTAAATTTCTTTCTCAGACATGTCTAGAGAAAGAATCGGTCTTGAAACCAGAGAACCACTAAGTCGTGAACCTCACCACCATTTCCATATGATCCGGATGTGATCTGATATTGTTTTAGTAATAATTCCTCCTTATATTTTAATTGTTATCATCTTTTAAATAAAAAATCATTATTATATTTTCTAAGTTAGTATCATTATTTCTTCCTCAGACATGTCTCGAGAAAGAATCTGTCTTGAAACCAGAGAACCACCAAGTCGTGAACCTCACCACCAGCTACGTGTGGTCAGGATGTGCTCTCCTGGAGACCGAGAGCACCAGTGACTGGAGGCGTCTCTTTGGTGACACGCACTACTTTGACTGTAAGGGCGGTCGCAGCTTCCGCTCCGTCAGGGACAGGTGGTGGTACATCGTCATCTCTAACTGCAACGCCGGGCAGGTAAGACCTCCGATAGATCTTAGTTCTTGCCAGTTTTTTGAAAAATATACAAATAATACAAAGTAGTGAGGGCATTAGTAAGAATTACCCACACAAGGTACCTTTAATTTGGAACAGTCTTACACGCCCAAGGCGATAGCCGAGGGTGTTTGGACTGTTTTAAGGGTACTACCGAGTGTGGGTAATTTTACTAATGCCCAAACAAAATGATGTATTTGTTTTTATAGGATTATGTTTTGTTTGTTTTATAAAATGATGTTTTATAACATGATTTTACTAATGACCGGTCATTAGCATTTGATAATGACCGGTCATTTTCAAAATTACGTGTTTGGCAAAATAAATGCCTGGTCACATGTATATGTACGTTCTCAACTAATCATTTGATTAGAATCCACGTCATCATCTTATACAAAAAAATGGTAAGCTCTTTGGAAGTGCATAGGGACGTTATATACTGTGATATATTGTTGGCCTTATGCCAAAAGGGCCTTAACTGCTTTTGGCCATTCCGAGATAATTGCGTTTAAAGTTTTGGCCTCTCTAATAATCAAAAGTTTGTGGTCGTTTTTTTGTGTCCGAAGCCAATTTCGATAAATGTGTTAAATTATTATGTTTTACATGAAATGTGTTAAATGTGTTATAAAATATTCAGAATTGTACATGCTATGTGCAAAAAACATGTTAGGGCCTTTTTGGCATAAGGCTTGAATGTAGCGTAACCTACTCGGCATTGTGCCAAAAGGGGCGTAACCTACGCGGCGTTATGCCAAAAGTACGCACGCATAGTTAGCGCCCTTCTGGCATAAAGAAATTTTCTTGTTTCGCAACACCTTTGGTTTGCCAGAAAGCCCCTCCTACGGCTACTGGATCACGAAAACTGATAAAATTGATTCATTAAAATGTAAGAAAAAGTATTTTTGATATCTGAATATTTTTATTAATATAATGCAGCTTTCGGTAAAGTTATTTTTTAGAGATCGTACATTTAGGACACCTTTCGTTGTTTATTTTCATCACAGTCCCATACGTTGACATTTGCGTATTTTAACGAGTCGGTCGCATTTTATGCATCCACACCTAATTTAAATCTCACTCAGATTTCATGATCTAAATTCATGACATATACTTTCAGTGATTATTTTAAGTACATTGTGTCTATTGTAGACTAATCATGTTTTTAATGGTGTTTCTACTGATATTTATTGAATTAAATGGAAATTACGAAATAATCTGTCATTGATAACAGATTTGCCGTGTAGGTTAAGGCCCTTTTGGCGTAAGGAAAAAGATGAGATACGTGTTAAGGCTCTTTTGAAATTCATAATTATCTTCATAAATAAATAGAATTTTAACAAGTGAAGCACATCATTTTAAAGAGAATGTTGAAATCTACAAGGTGATGTTAATAACTCAATAACCCCCAAAATCGGGTTAAGGCCCTTTTGGCATAAGGCCGACGATATGCGCTATACAGGAACTGAATATTAGGTGCCTCTGTGAAATCTTTGAGAAATGTCCTGCAATACAGGTAGAACGTTGAACTGCAGCACTAGACAGGTGAGATCAGAGAGGGTTCTTGCCAGTTTTTAGAATAAAAAAGAATGGTAATCGTTTTGGAAGCGCAAAGGGACGTTATATACTGTGATATATGCGCTATATACAAGAACTGAATATTAGGTGCCTCTGTGAAATCTTTGAGAAATGTCTTGCAAT
Source organism: Strongylocentrotus droebachiensis (assembly GCA_035222895.1). Taxonomy (NCBI): domain Eukaryota; kingdom Metazoa; phylum Echinodermata; class Echinoidea; order Camarodonta; family Strongylocentrotidae; genus Strongylocentrotus; species Strongylocentrotus droebachiensis. Next base: position 26,264 of record JAVYIG010001142.1, on the reverse strand, counting down.
ACAGGTGGTTCCATGCCGTGTCTAGTGAACTGTAGCACTAGACAGGTGAGATCAGAGAGGGTTCTTGCCAGTTTTTAGAATAAAAAAGAATGGTAAGCGTTTTGGAAGCGCAAAGGGACGTTATATACTGTGATATATGCATAAGAACTGAATATTAGGTGCCTCTGTGAAATCTTTGAGAAATGTCTTGCAATACAGGTGGTTCCATGCCGTGTCTAGTGAACTGTAGCACTGGACAGGTGAGATCAGAGAGGGTTCTTGCCAGTTTTTAGAATAAAAAAGAATGGTAAGCGTTTTGGAAGCGCAAAGGGACGTTATATACTGTGATATATGCGTAAGAACTGAATATTAGGTGCCTCTGTGAAATCTTTGAGAAATGTCTTGCAATACAGGTGGTTCCATGCCGTGTCTAGTGAACTGTAGCACTGGACAGGTAGGATCAGAGAGGGTTCTTGCCCTAGCTAGTACTTTTGCTACTGCTGCAATTTATTTCATCAAAGATTTAAGCTTAAAGCTTAGGGTTACGGTTGCAATTGGATTTAGGATAACGTACATGTGCATGCATTAGGCCACAACACATCTGGTATTAATTTTACTGTTATGTTATTTGTATAATGTTTTGTACCAGTAAATCATTTTTTAATTGAATTAAATTAAATTGAACTCAACTTTTCCTATCTTCATCAGGGTTTGCTGATGAATTATAAGCTGACTATGACCAATGGAGAGGACTGGTGGTATAAACATTTCTCAGCCGATCAGTTTGGTAAGTGTCCGGCACACAGAGTTGAATACTTGTCAATGATACTGGTTGTTGTTAAAATTGTGTTCTCAATGAAAATGAATTCTTGTTCGTGTATTAATATAAATATTTCAATCAATATCAGGTACATCTGGTAAGGTGTGGGGAGGAAGGTCTGCAGATCATAGTTATTAGGTTAACTTTTTCCATACCCGTGCAGCTTGACTGGATGCACCTGCTATTGCAGTATTTGCTCTCTAGTTATTTTGCCTCAATTCATGTTTGTTATATATCGTTGTATTTATGTCACCTGATTTGCCGAATAAAATAATAATAATGCCTTTAACCCATAGCAGTTAAGTGTCAGCTTTTTGTGATTTAAAAAAAAAAATAGATCCAAAATGCTCTGAATTACAAATTGTACATGAGCAGTGGCAACTACCATGGTAACAGGGCTCAACAGCCAATAAAAATCAAGGTTTCCATGGTAGTTACGGGCCCACATAGTGGAAAAACTACTTGGAATTATGAGTCCATTTTTGTTGCAGTATATTGTGCCGTTATTGGTGTATTTCTTTGGTGTTAATGAAATTCCTAAACGTGCATTATTTTGTACAACTTTTTTTCTTACATCACTGAATATGACAGCATTGCTATCCAATTCAACGATTTCAATGACCTTTAAAAATGTTGAATAGTTAACAGTACTTTTACTCTTCATGAATTCCTTATGTTTTCTTGATGAATTATATATATTTTTGTTTACAGGTATCTTAGCAACGGACATTGCATTTCTATTCTTGTTCATGGCCCTATTTGGATGCTCTGCCTATGTTGCAAGTAAGTGCATTTGCCTAATCATTTACTACATGTATGTATGTACAGCAATATAAACTTTACATAAAGTTGTTACCTAATCTGTATAGCTACTACATTGATTTTTAAAAGTATTTTTTATGATTTTTTTTAAACGTTACCTGCTCTGCGGCATTGACCATTAATTGGGCCATATCCTGGGCTTTTCTTAGTACCTACTGTATGCTCTCCTTTTCTTCGTATGCCTTTGTCATACTGTATCTGGTCCTTTATTGCTGTAGTATCAATAAAGTGATGTACCAACAATATACTTGTAGGATTGTAAGTTTTTATGAATAGAATTCATTAAAAATCATGCTTTTTACATTACAAATGTCTATGACAATTGGTAGAGTTACGTGCAATTCACTTTAATTCATCCAGCATTATTTGATTAATGGGATAATACATGTACATGTATGGTCACCTGTTGTGCCCTACTGAATATTGTCATGGTGATAGAACACATCAATATGAACCAATGAATTGCAATATACAATGTACATGTATGCTCGTAAATATGACGCATACTGTACCTCTAGTTTGGATGGTGCCATTATAAAATGAGCCTGACCATTAAAAGATGTTTTGTACGTTACCAGGGCCGCGTATTATAAAGAGTTATGATTGATCTTAAGTTTGATCAATACATGATGAGCCATAGACTTACGCTCATTATCAACCTTACGATTAATCAAAAGGTCTTATAATACAAGGCACCACATTCATAATTCATTGTACATGTATGTTGATTAAGGACATTTCATACCAAAACTATTTTGTATGATATATGGTTTTCACCCATGTACATTATACATGTATGTACTGTGCCAGGAGATTGACAGCCCATGGGTAGCTCACAGGAGACAGTGGTACAACATGTCTTGCAAAACATGTGTTTTAAAGATATGAATAGAACTGCCAAACAAATCATTAAGTTCTAAGAAACCTGTGAAGTTATTGAAAATAAACGAGTAAGAAACATAGAAGTTTTATAGATAGAATTTAGTCAGATTCCGATGATTGCTGCTGCACATTATACGATTTGAATGATATGCACATGAGTATTCCCAGGTATTCTCCAGTATATCCTAGTATTTCCCAGTATTTCCCAGTATTTCCCACCTGGGGGCGAGGAGGAAATACAGGCATCTCCCAGGAAATTGCCAACCCCCGACTGTCACTAAAAAATGGATTCAACTGTAGCACACTGAAAAATAAAAGGCAACTGCAATGTGGTCCCGGCTTAAAGGTAAAGACCAGTTTTGGAAATGCCCCCTCTCAAAAAATGAAATGGAAGCTCTGATTACCGATCATGTGAAATAATATGTTTTGACTAGTACGTGATCATACAAATTTTGCCGAGAAACCGCCTACTAATTGATATATTTGGTAAATTATTATATTTATTTGGCCCTGATAGATATTATGCACGTGTCCGCACGTGTGCGTAGTCCCATATATATCTTTCTGTGTACTGTGCTTGTAACTTTACCAGGACTGGGCCAAAGTTGTTATCATTTTGATGATTCCAGAACCTTGCAGTACACATCAATACATACTGTATGCTAGATGTTCAACCTTTTCTGATCGATTCCACTATTTTTTTTTCACATTGCAATCGCATGACCATAACTGATCTTTATCTTTAAATTGATAGGTAGGTCATGGAAGAATAGAATCATTAATGAAATGGTTTTGAATCATCCTGTCGAAAAGAAAGCTTACAATAGCAGACTTGTAGCGGAATTAATAGACCAATAATCAGAATGTTCATTAGGGAGACCATATTAGTGCTTCTCAGACGGCACCAATAACAATAATGGGATGTTCAATTATTCACACTTTTTCATTAACTAGAGTATACCTTGCTATTTTTTTTTTAAGAACAAGAGTCTAAACATAAAAATAATTGTTCTCAATTTGAGAAGGAAAATCTAATTCTTTAGACCTTTATAGAACTCTATACATGTACATGTATGTAGATTTTCAATTATTTACACTCTTTCATTCTCTATACATTTTTTTTAACACAGGAGAGAGTTGAAAATACAATTAATTGTTCCCAATTCGAAAGGTGGAAAAGCTAATTTATTTAGACCTTTATAGAACTCTAAACTGCTTTCAATTACATGTATTTACACTCTTCCATTGTTTTTATTTTGTTACACAATGAAACAGTATCAACTTATAAATAATTGTTCCCAATTCGAGGTGGAAAAATTAATTCATTTCAACTTATAGAACTCTGAACTGCTATACATGTAGATGTTCAAGTATTCACACTCTTTCATTCTCTATACGTTTTGATTTTTTTAGACAATGAAACGGTCTAGAGTTACAAATAATCATTGCCAATTTGAGGAGGAAAAGCTATAATTCACCTTTGACCTTTAGAGAATTTGAACTCAGGTTCTATGTGGGCCCTATTCCATGTGAGCTCGTACGGGTTCACCAACTAGTCTATTTAAATTTGTACAGTATAAGTACCAGTAACAATTGCAGCCCATTACAAAAATATAGTATAGTGATGTCATAGAGAGCAGAATATTAGTTGATATTGGTACACTTTAAACGAAAGTCTCCTTATTAGGTATGTTGTCATCAGCTCGAGATTACCAAATACCCAGCTATTTTAACTATCCCGATCGCAAAATAACCAGTTAATTTGCATCCTCAGCTCATCAGCCCACAGTTGCAATTAGCAGCATATTTTGTCGAGAAAATATTCAGAGAAATATTGGTCTTGTTTCCAAAATATCCCGCTATTTGGGAAATAGCGGGCTAATTTGCGCCCGTCCGAGTTACATGTACATGTACATTTAGTTTGTGATGAGCATATCGGTATGGTGAAGACGCTATTTTGAGCTTCAGGATAATATCCCAAGTCTGAAAATAGCGGGTTATTTGGCAAACTTGAGCTGATGAAGACAGGCCTATTGTTATTGATAAGTTCTGACGAACCCTTCAAGCTTCTGTGCATTGTAGATGACTGTATTCTCGCTAATTATGAAGGAGATAGAATAATGAAGCAGTCGGTTCAAGGTCATTGAAGTACAGTAGCTTGCAAAGATGAATGAATTGCTTTAGAACAGTATTGTTGACTTCAAATATTCACACAATGGTATTATAGGTTCCCCTGTTCAAATAATCATGTTTTAATTCATGAGCTGCAATATAAAATGTGTCAATAAGTATATTGAGAAATGATAATTATAGTATTGCATGAGCTGTTTTCCTCTTGATGATCCAAATGCCTTTCATTATATTATTATTCCCTTGTCATAGGATTCATGTACTTTTGTTGATGATGCTTACAGAACATCAAAACTCCTGCTGTTTTTAACCATTTCTCATTCATAATATTTCATGTCACTGATTATCTATTTATACTCCTTGAAAACCATTGAACAAATTGTACATGTAGCTATATAAATTTGGATCTATGAGGTTTAAGCATAAGATATTCATCAATCTACATTCAGCTACAACTGTAGTAATCTACAAAAGGACAACTCAAATTTGTTTTTTGCTACTTTTGCTTGTATAGCGCAGCTACTATACAAATATACTCTACTGTGCTTATATATACAAAGTATCATATTATTACCCTGGCTGTACCTGAGCCTTCATAATAAGGCGCTAAAGCAATTCTTCCTACATGTACATATTGTTCATGTACATGTACATATTTGTATCTATTTATTATCCTGTAGATCAAAAGGTAATACAAAAATGCTGCAATAGATGGCAATGTTCCATTCCTTTGTATTCCTAATATTTTTTGTCTATATTAAGGGCATTACATGTCCGGATTGTTTTTATTCTGTATGTATGAGCCCATTAATTTTTTTCAAATTTTTGGGGTCCAGACATAGATTTCGGGCACCCATGTCTCCTGTGCATCTGTTAGTGTTGAGCTTTGCTGTATTCATTTTAATGAATTTTTTTTTCTTCTCTCCAGTGATTCTGACGTCCAGGTCTCTATTCCACACCACATATAAGATGTACATGTGTGTACTCTTCCTTTACAGTAAGTACTCATCACTACTTTAATTTTTTTTCCTTATTACTTCTTCTTCTCCTTCTTTTCGTTCTCCTTCTTCTTTTCATTCTTCTCTTTCCCCTTCTCCTTTTAATCGTCCTTCTGCTTTTTCTTCTCTTCTTTTTTTCTCCTTCTCCTCTTTTTCATTCTTCTCTTTCCCTTTCTCCTCTTTTTAATCCTCCTTCTGCTTTTTCTTATCTTCTTTCTTCTACTTCTTTTTCTCCTTTTTTCCTTCTTCTCCTTCTCCTCCTCCCCCTCTTCCTCTTCCTCTTCCTCCTCCTCCTCCTCCTCCTCCTCCTCTTCCTCCTCTTCCTCCTCCTCCTCCTCCTCCTCCTCCTCCTCTTCCTCCTCCTCCTCCTCCTCTTCCTTTTCATCTTCCTCCTCCTCCTCCTCCTCCTCCTCCTCCTCCTCCTCTTCTTCTTCCTCCTCCTCCTCCTCCTCCTCCTCTTCCTCCTCCTCCTCCTCCTCTTCCTTTTCATCTTCCTCCTTTATCATAACTATTACCACTGATTATGTGTATGCTTATACTGTGTCGCATAATTTGAATCATCCATTGGAAGACAAATTTTCTGGGATGGACAATAAATTATGTACTGATACAAATACTATTACAGTCTACGAATGTATTTGTTAAACACATGAAAATAAAGAACATAGAAATAGAAGTGAGCATGAAAGGGTACATTAATTACTGGTAATGAAAGAGGAAATTAGCATGTGTGTTCTCTTTCTCAACAGTAATTGTAAGGTATGACATGTCCGCGTTACTGAATCCAACTTATGGAGACAATTTGTAGTCAATTCAAATGGTACATGTTTACATAATCAAGTATTGAAGAGAATGCCTATTACTTATCTAGCTAAAAACTAATCTTAAAGAACTACCTATAGCCTAAGATATATGCTTAGCTCCTTAAATTAGATGTTAATTCCTTGAATATCAAAACGAAACATGGGGCATTTCAGTCATTCCTAAATTCCCTTCCCCATTCAAGGAAATTAAAATTCATGAAACCCTACAAAAGCCAAACACATTTCTGAATTGTGCAGCATTGAACAATTATATAAAGTGTAACTGAATATGTTGACATTTCAAATTGAATGTGATTGAAATCATTAGCAAATCATTTATTTATTGACAACAAAATTGTTATAATTTTCCCCCCTTTTCAGTTCTAAGCCTTGTTTTCTACATCATCTACTACGCTGACTATGCAAATGACGGGACGGAGGTCCAGGGGTTAAAGTTCACGGCGCGGGCGTTTCAGTCCGGAGCCGACGCCCTCTTTCTGCTGCAGTTGATCCTCATGGCAAAGGGATATACCATCACAAGGTGAAATGTCAAACATGCTTTAAAAAATCTTTGATTATTGTTGTATTGATTCATTCTTTTCATTTAATAGGGTAATTTTTCAAGAAGAAAATTCACTTAACTTTATCTAATTTAATTTTTATTTAAAGGTATATACTAGTTTTGGAAATGCCCCCCTCTCCAAAAAATGAAATGGAAGCTCTTATTAACAATCATGTGAAAGAATATGTTTTGACTAATATGTGATGATACAAATTTAGCCTATTAATAATTGATATATTTGGTAAATTAGTATATCTATCCGGACTAGATAGATATCATGAGTCCCATATAAATCTTTCTGTGTACAGTGCTTGTAACTTTACCAAGACTAGGCTAAATGTCTTATCATTTTGATGATTCCAGAACCTTGCAGTACACATGAATACTTATATGGTAGATGATCAACCTTTTATGATCGATTCCACAACCTTTCTTTCACAATGCAAGTCGCATGACCATAACTGGTCTATACCTTTAAGCTATAGGAAACCTAGCTTTTGATGCTGCAAATATTTTCCTCACAAAGATCAGAACATTAAAATTCAGTACTACTTCCATGGCTGAAATGTTTGAAACAAAATGTTTTTAGCAATTGATAAAATGCAGATGAGAAGAGTAGATATTTTCTGTATATTTCACATTTTAAGAATTGTTTCATTTTACATTGTCCCCAATGATCGTGAGGAGATTGAAGAATAAGTCGAGTACGGGTCATGTCATTGCACTTTAAATTTCATCTACATGTTTTTGATAAATGGGTGCAGACAGCAAAGACAAAGGAGGTAGATTCCCCTAATAAATTAATCATTTTGCTTCAAACAATATTCCAGGTGGATCTTTAAAATTAAAAACAATTTATTTCCATTAAAGATATTGATTCGCATCATTGTCTTTCTTTCGAACATGCAATGTAATTTCATTTCTTGTCTTTGTTTTTTTTTCTTCGTCAGAGGTCGGCTCAGCCACTCAGGCTCAGTAAAAATCACCATTCTTATGGCGATCTACTGCATGTTGTATGCAGCACTTTTCATCTATGAAGTCTATGTAAGTATTTGAAGTTATTAATATTTCTGGATCAAAAACAGGACTTCCATGTTATGATATTTCATATTAACAATAATTTCCCATCATTTGGAGACAGAAGGTTGATAATTTTCTTTCATTAGGCCTAAAAAAAATATGTTGTATTGCCCTTTGCAACCGACCCAAAAATCTTGAAATCTACGGTCGTCTTTTTGAATTTTTTATTAAAAAAAAAGATGTTTATTAGAAGAAAAAAATGTATTAAAGCATTCAATAATGAGAAATATCAGCCCAAAGAGGGAGTTATAACAACAACAAAAATATTTTTAAAAAAATATTAAAAAAAAAGAATTCTGACCGACCGACCCATGTTTTGGCACCTAAAGGGCAATACAACATTTTTTTTCTTTGTTGGTCTTACTAGGACAAAAATGGAACCAATTTTGATCAAACTCGTTTCAAGTTAGAATTATTATAAGATAATGAACTGGTTAGACTTTGTGGTGTAAGAGGTCAAATTCAAAGGTCACAGGATTATAAATTGTGTAAGAAAAATATTAAAAATCAGAAAGTTATGCTTTCTATCATGTTACAGTTAGAACCATTACAGGAATTAAAACTGAATTTGGCATACAGTTTTAATTCCTGTAATGGTTCTAACTGTAACATGATAGAAAGCATAACTTTCTGATTTTTAAGATTTTTCTTACACAATTTATAATCCTGTGACCTTTGAATTTGACCTCTTACACCACTTGAAACGAGTTTGATCAAAATTGGTTCCATTTCAAAAAAATGAAGGAACCTGTCTACAAAGACCACTTTTTGTGTTTCCCTTGGGCGGTCACTATATACAGGTTTGACTGTACATGTAATGCATAACAATCTTTATGGAGTGCACGTAGCTAAATATTCTATTGATTTATTTCTTGAAGGCCTTTGATGAAGGTGAGGTGTTATACTTGTACGAGAGCCCTGCAGGGTACGTCTTGGTAGCGTTGAGGGCACTCACCTGGTTGTGGTTCATCTACGCTATCTTCTTCACGCTGAAGCACTACCCCGAGAAGAATTCCTTCTATATACCTTTCTTCTTCTGCTACACGCTTTGGTAAGTAAAAGTGTTTCTGCTATATATTTAACAGAGCAGATGATGAATGTAGGTGTTTGTTGTTAATGAGATAAAAATTTGAATGACATTTTTTTTGCCTGTGTTATCTCTTTTACAGCGTTTAGTATTATATCGTTTTAAAAGCAGTGCCGCTGATTTGCTTTTCTGAGTTTAGTTCCCCTTGTTGACTGTCATAGAATGTCAACATTGTAAGTGTTCTTGACAATTTTTTGTTGATAACTACGCAATTTATCATTGATTGTGTCATTACCAGTTTCATTGATATACCCCTTGTCTACCATTGATAATTTACATGCCCTTGTCATTAAAAGCACTGTGTATCTGTTCTTGAAATACTTGTCATTGAGATTGACATTGACAACCTTTTATGTTGTCGAAAATTCGCCATGCCTATCGTGAATAAAATGTAGCAACCTTGATGATGAAGAGACAAAGGCCATGAATGCTGTTTAGCTCATTGTGGGTGTCATTTTCAATGTCCTTCATCATTTGTCATTGAGAATGACATTGACTACCTTTTACTCTGTCGCAGGTTCGTGATGCCTATCGTGAATAAAATGTAGCAACCTTGATGACGAAAAGAAGGCCATGACTGCTTTTTAGATTATGTAAATGTGTCATTGAGTGTGTCATTGTGAGTGTCATTGTCAATGTCCTTCAACATTTGTCATTGAGAATGACATTCACAACCTTTTACTCAGTGGCTGGCTCGCGATGCCTATCGTGAATAAAATGTAGCAACCTTGATGATGATGAGAAGGTCATGAATGCTGTTTAGCTCATTGAGTGTGTCATTGTGAGTGTCATTGTCGATGTCCTTCAACATATTTGTCATTGAGAATGACATTCACAACCTTTTACTCTGTTGCAGGATTGCGATGCCTATTTTGAATAAAAAATAGCAACCTTTTGTGATAGAGAAAAGGCCATGAATGCTATCAAGCTCTATTAATGTGTCATTGAGTGTGTCATTGTGAGTGTCGATCATTGTCAATGTCCTTCAACATTTGTCATTGAGAATGACATTCACAACCTTTTACTCAGTGGCTGGCTCGCGATGCCTATCGTGAATAAAATGTAGCAACCTTGATGATGATGAGAAGGTCATGAATGCTGTTTAGCTCATGTAAATGTCCTTCAAAATTTGTCATTGAGAATGTGATTGACAACCTTTCACTCTGTGGCAGGTTCATGATGCTATGGATCATGAATAAAATGTAGCAACCTTAGTGATGAGAAGAAGGCCATGAATGCTGTTTAGCTCATGTAAATGTGTCATTGAGTGTGTCATTGTGAGTGTCATTGTCAATGTCCTTCAACATTTGTCATTGAGAATGACAATGACAACTTGTATACTTTGCACCATGTACAGGTTCCTTGCGATGCCCATCATGACCATTATAGCAACCTTAGTGATGCCGAAATGGTGGAGGGAGAAGGCCATGAATGCCATCGAGCTCATTATTGCCTTTGTAGCTCAATTGGGCTTTTTGGTAAGTTAAACTAGATTAATACAAAATATTCCATGGTTAATGGCAAGATCATTGCTGGCATTAATAGGATTGATGTAGTGTTTGAGAGAACTTTGAGCTTAGATTCGTACAGAAAAGAAAAGAAAAGAAAAGAAAAGAAAAACAAAAAAAAATCATATTTTGATGCAGTGTATATTAATAGTGACACATTTTGAATTACAATGAATTGAATTGAAGGCTTATAACTGCACATTGATGTCAGTGCATGTAGTTGTTCTCAAGAATCGCAAAGGATTTTGCACCAATTAATAGTGTTTCTCTGAGTAACTACAATTTTCATGAAAATTAGAAACCTCTCCAAAAAAAAAGAACGACAGAAAGAAAGAATAAGTGGAATAGAGTACAGAATATTGCCACAATCATGATCAGAGTTTCCCACAAAGAAACCAAGCTTATTTATACCATTAGTTAAATGCTGCAAACGATGTAAGATAATTACCGGTATGTAATTGCTGAGTTATTTGGAAAATAAAGCTGGAATTACCAAGGGTAGGTATCTTTATTGAAATATGTCAATAAAAATGCCAAATTCCATTTTCCATATCTTTTATTGACGGGGAGGTTTAATGAATGTAATACATTGCAAAGACATGCAAGACATTAATCTACCATAGCCACTCTCCACCCAGGTGATGTAAACAGGTACCCAGAAGGACAAAATACCTTGAAAGATAGAGTGCATTATAAAGGTTTTTCAGCTAAATTCAGGTATTAGAAGTATTACGTTTAGAAACATTAAAATTAATTATTATTATTATTATCTTTATCTGAATTCCCATCTGTACTAGTTTGGCCAGGAGGGATTAGACCACCCAGGTTGGTTACTGACAGGTGGCTATCTCATCAACTTAGCTTTTAATTAACATAATAAAAAGAGGATCATAGGGGACCAATGGTCACCATTGAGGCATTGTTTTCTATATAGAGGGAGCAAGTAGCTACAAGTAGTACAGTGTGGCTTTAAGTCTGTATTTGAAAAAAACGCACAACAACAATCAAACAAACAATGAATGATTCATGGTGTACATCTTATTCATCTTCTGTGTAGATTCTCACGAGGCCTTCCGCAGCCAATCACAACTTCCCGTACCACGTCCGAACCTCCCAAGTGGGCGTGATCGATGTCCCTGACGGACAGGTCCAGAACAATCCCGATCAGTACGAGCACCACGGTTACGCCACCAACAACGTGTTCCAGGCCGATCATCAGCCGAACTTCACTGAGCTGTTCACCGTCGGGCAACCCAATAAGTACGCACAGAACCAACCTAACGGCAACACGAACGGAATGGTTAATGGTTCGTCCAATGGAGCTGTAAGTACTTGTATTATTATAAATTTGCTTTTTGTTCATTCATTTAGTACATTAAAGCCTGTCTGCACTAGTTTGGCCAGTGGAGATTAGACCTCCCTGCAAGTTCACTGGCAGGTGGTTATCTCATCAAATCAGCTCTCACTTAACATAAGAAAAAGGGGGTTATGAGGGACCAACGGGTACTGCTTAGGCGTTGTTTGCTATATAGAGGGCGCAAGTGGATACAAGTAGTGCAGACAGGCTTAAGTTCTACAATCCTAAATTGACTTGCCGTCTTCTTCATTTTAGCATTGCCCATATTGCTCACTTTTGATGAACCAATATTTGCTTCGATGACAATTGTTCAGGGCTTTACTTTACCAAAGATACAGGGCTATAGCTTGGGTTGCACTTGGGTTTTAGGCTAGGATTGGCCATAGGCTGCATACATGGACCACTCGGTTTTTAGTAGGCAATGGGTTTACATTCTTGTTTTCCTTTATCCTTTGAACAGAGCCATGTACCTCAGAGGGATGTATCCAGCATGTTCGCGGCCAAATAGGTGAGATTTCAATAGGTGAGATAACATACAGTAAAATATACAGGAACCGAAGACAAACAAACTGAAAACAAAATCAAAAAACGATAAAATAAGAATAAAAACAATGACATGTCACATTTGAAACAATAACATAATATGTCAATATCCGACCAGAATTTACTGATCTTCAATTAATTATACCGTCTTCCTTTCCTTATTCCTCCGTTTCTCTTTCACATCTCTCTTCCCCTATAGATGAAGAGTCGGCCGTGTGATTTCTGAAACGATACATCTCCGCCTTGGAAGAAAGTTGGTATGATCAAAGTGAGTTAGAAGTTGAAAGCAACTAAACGTGTGACTGCCCTTTGTAGTCATTTCTCCATCTGGCAGTAACTGCTATCTCAGTTATCTACAATTGTTTTAATTTAGATCCACCATGTCTTTGCATCATACATGTGTAAGCTTGACGTGTATTTTATAGCGATCACCTTAGGATCTTGTTTTTTCTTTTTTAAAAGTTGATATGTGTCCAATGAAATATAACTTTAAAAGTTTATTCCTCGTATTATACTTCTTAGTAGTTCAGTTTCATATGAATTTGTGATAAAGAAATTGATATGTTTATGTAGATGAACATTAGAACATGTACTTCATAATACAGTGACACTAGTCACACTATGTGTATAAAACTTAAGTGATACAAAATGAAAGGAAACTTGTGCTTTGAATAGGCAGGTGTGGTCTTCATAGACGAGTTGCTGAAATTCAGGTTTCATTAGGAAGTTAATTTCAAGGAAACAAACGATGTGGATGGTCTGTCTGTACAGGTAGCTGTAAAAACAGTTTCACTGTACAGTCAAACCTGCTTTAACGACCACCTGTAGAGAAAGACCACATTTCTTGTTTCCCTAGAAAATAGTTTCTCATTGAAACATGTAAAAGGGACCTGTACATAGAGACCACCTGCCTATAAAGACCACTTTCCTTGTCTCCCTTGGGTGGTCTTTATAGACAGGCTTCACTGTATAATGAAACACATGTGTTAGCAAATAATCACTTAGTGGTTTAGCTGTTTGTATCTGAGAGAGAAGGAGAAAACCAGTCTTTCAGAATTGATAAGTACACGTATCTAAATATGTGTCTCTTGTTCAAATCTTGCTTTGTTGTGATATTTGCTTCTTTTGAATATTTCTGTCAGTCACCTTTTAGCAGTTTAACAGTTGACCTATTGCTATTGCAATTTCTGGAGTGATTTTGCACTTTTTGTCCATGTACAATTTGTAATTCAGAGCATTCCAGATAAAAAAGATAAACATGAATCATCCCTAAAAGGTGAGACTCGACTACTATGAACTATTGTACTATTGAATAGAAACATACATTGTACTAATGCTTATGGGTCAATATTGACATTGTGCAAAAATGGTACACCAAAGACTTGAGGGTCGACCTCTAACCCCAATCAAAAGTACTGAAGTCAGTTTTTCTTTGGCGTTTAAGTTCTCCTCAAAGAGTTATCTTTTGTCTATCTCATAATACATGTTTACTATACAAATGACTATGTTGAACTTTATTTATCTGTATTCATGTACATATCAATACATCCAAATGACTTTACTTCAAATTTGATAGTATCTGATGTAATGTAGTTTTGCAAGGTATTTTGTTTGAGCCACCGGTACATACAAATTTAAGACTCAATGATAAATTCCATCTTTTTTGGTTACATACTGGTAAGCATGATTTCTTCAATGATTTAGAAAAACATGTTTCTTGTACTATTTCACCATAACAATTTACATGTAGTATGACATGTACATGAACCACCTTGAAATTTGACTAAAGAGATTTTGACACTATTTGTGTTTAGTATTCATATTGTGGCATTTTTTGATAAAATTATAAGATATTAAAAAACCTTGACTTTTCTGACTTAGGCTGAAAAGGAAAGAGGCTTACATGTTTTTTTCACCTTGAAGTACATTCCATCCAATAATTTAATACTTTGTACTTAAGTTGTATTCATTAAGTGCGGTGACGTGAGGCTGACGTAAACATTATGTATTCTGTTGTTTATTTCATCTTGGTACATTATGTGAATTCTTTCTATAATTTAACACCAAAATGTACATTCTTCTAATTGACAGTATGTCTGGCCAATTTCGTGACAGAATGTACTGTAAATCAGGAGCAGGTCTTATCATTTCTAATGATTTTCAGCATTTATGCTAAATATTTAGAAGAAACTGAAGGTGAAATTGATGTCAAACACAGATAGTTTTTCATTCCATTTCATAATTTCTATAAATATGTAAATGATGATTCCAATAGGAAAACACTGCATTTAGCTATTGATAATAATGACATTATCCGGTGAAAGTTGACGGCCCTTTCCTTAACGCAAACCTCTCTGCAAAAGGAAATGATATTTTCTCAGAGAGAAACATTATATGTTTTTATCCTGGCTCAATTTCACCTCATCCATGTTTTCTGAGTTGCTGGTAGGTTACTTTCTCTGTGATGCGAAAGAATAGTTCTGTAAAAACGATGAAAAAAATGCATCTATTCTCTTATAACACCTTGATATTCTGTCTTCTACTTTATGTAAATATTTATGTACATACATGTATACATTTCTGAGTCATGATGATGATATAAATCTACACCCTAATACTCTGGTATGCCTTAAAGTTGACAAATATACATTATAATATAATATATAGGAGATGAATATTGAATGAGCAACATTATGATTATGCAAATAACACTGAACATGTAATTGTTTATTTCCAATTGCATTGCATATGTTTATATGCCTTGATTTCCTTTTTTCTCTTCAATTACATTCAATACCGATTGAATTGGGGACAGATATTGTTTGTAATTTAGATTTTGACTGTATGCATTTGACTTAGCCTTTTCTTCTTCGACATTGACATCAAAAACATCATGGGATTATACTCCTGTGTACCTGTATTGATTACAAGAAAAATAGATTTTAAGATTCTGTCAAATTATAAAGTATAGTTCATGTAATTCAGATTTCTATTTTCCTGTGTATCTATTTTTAAATTTCTTCCGTCCAAAATATATATTTTAGTTTTTAAGTACATATTCTTCATGTAGTTACATTTCTTGATAACATTTTTTAATGTAGTACTTTGTGAAATGATGTGTTATATTTAGTTATTTCATGCAATTGATTAAGATTTGTTTCTCTTCAAAGTACAATTTTCACATCATTCCTTCAAAATAGAGACATTTCTCTATGATTAATAATAGGCAAATATGAAAAAAATGCCATTTCCAACGGAAGTATTCACTCCACCAACCTTTTGTTTCTAGCCTGAATATGTGAATGAAGAAGCAAGATATTCTACCGCAGTCTTTCGAATCATTTATATTTAAAATCTATATCTCTGTATTCCATTGTTATCGTGTCATACATTCTCTTATGTGTAAAGTAAAAGAAATTATATTAAGATATTAAGATTATTACACATTTGTTTGATATTTTTAGTGAAATATGCAGTGTCTAAGTACTATTGACTTTGAAAACAGGTATATATATGAAATATTAGAGAAGACATGAAGTGATTTTTAGTGTTGTATAGTGTGCATGGTGAGGGGTAAATTATAAAGATTTTTTTTGAGATTAAAGGTAAAGACCAGTATTGGAAACGCCCCAATTTCAAAAAATGAAATGGAAGCTCTCATTACCAATCATGTGAAAGAATATGTTTTGACTAATACATGATGATAACAAATTTGCCGGGAAACCGCCTACTAATTCATATATTTGGTAAATTTGTTTCTCTCATGGTTTGTGAGAGATATAGGGTAGTCCCATATACATCTTTCTGTGTATAGTGCTTGTAACTTTACGAAGAATGGGCCAAATTTCTTATCATTTTGATGATTCCGGAACCTTGCAGATGCTAGATGCTAGATGAACAACCCTTTCTGATCGATTCCACAACGTTTCTTTCACAATGCAATCGCTTGACCGTAACTGGTCTTTACCTTTAATCTAGTCTCGTCAGAGCTAGAAAAGCATTAACTCTGTATAAAAGTATATGAGTTAACTCCCTTCTGGCTTCAAACGGACGATTTCTAAAGGAATCTGAATAGAGATTTAATGTTACTTGTGCTGCAGGTAAATGAATATCCATATCTACTTTTCTGCCATCCGAGATCGCTGAGGAGCTGTACTTAAAACCCTGTCACGAAAACTAGCCAGTCAACGTTTGTTGTGTGTACCGCATCACTGGTGTCAATTCTTTAAAAGAGATATTTTAACAAAAATATATTTGCAGTTTTTACCAATCAGATGGCTAGAATCTTCACATGTGGTATATTATAGTGACTATATGGACTATTGAGCGTGGCTGGAATGCTCCCCAGGGAGTGGAGAATGTGCATACATTGTGTGCGGGTAAGCCCAAATCCGATGACCGGGGTAATAATATATCTGTGAAGCGCTTAGATACAATCGTTGATGTATTAAGCGCGATATAAAAGCTGAATATTATTATAATTAAAAGGATTTAAACTGTGTGTTCATTGATAGGCGTATTAAAACATCCCTCTGGTTGCTAGCAGATAATGTTTCAATCTGTTTGCATTGAAAAGCTTTTAGACTTTCTAGCGTATTTGCTCGTAGAATCTCTATGTATTTTAATGACCAATGCCGGACCTAGATACATGTTCTTTGTGTTGCTAAAAGAAATAGTAGATGTGCATGCTTAAGCTAGGTATTGTGTTTTAATGCATTAGACAGATTGGCATGGAGATTTAGATATAATTCTTTGTAATTTCTCCTAAGACTATTGATTTTAATCATGATCACAAAAGAATCTGAAGAAATCAACCTAAAACAGTTTCAATCGTCCCATGCGTCGTGTTTTGAAATTACTGGACATTACGATGACTTGTAACATAGTCCGAACAAGATTTCTTATTTAAAAAAATGGGCTTGTTTTCTTGAAAGTCCTTGCATTCGAGTTCAATATTTCACTTTCATTGAATAAATCTTTTTCTTGAAAATATAGTCCGAACAAGATTTCGATTTTAAAAAATGGCTTGTTTTCTTGAAAGTCATTGCATTCGCGTTCAATATTTCACTTTCATTGAATAAATCTTTCTCTTAAAAATATTCGTGCACTTTTCATCTACTTAAATTCAGAAAAAAGAGATTGAAGTAAGTCGTAATAGTAATATATACATGTACTTAAAAACTAAGTTTGAAGTGTTGATTAAGCGTATAAAGCATTTTATTGAACAAAATTAGTAAATATATTTTGCCAGCACCCTTTTGAAATAGTTTGTACAGGCTGAACGCAAAATGAAATTGAGAATGTATGAATTGTTTTACAGGTTTGATTTTTTAGCTGTAATTGTTTTATTTCACCTCACCGTCTGTTCTTACATAAGAACGGAGGCAATATCATGAATAAAGTTGTAATTATAGTGTGTGAAACGCAGAAATGTGAAACTTGTCGTGGATTTCTTATTTGGTAATGTCATCAATCTCAATGACAAGTGTGTGCCTGTGTGTGTGTGGGGGGGGGGGGGGGGGCGGTGGAGGGGAAGGTTGCAGGAACAAATGGGACAAGTGGTTGAAACAGTGCTCCGACGAAACCAAAGAAAATAACAAATTTCGGAAAGTAAAACATTCAAAATAGAAGAAGAAGAACGGATAATGAGGAGAAGAACATAGTCGTGCAGCTCTGCCCCCTCCTCCTCTGGCCATTTTTTTTTTTTAATTTCTATCTTTTGCTTCTCAGAGATCCCAAAATGGAAAAAAAAGCTTTAAAGGAATATCAAACTAATTAAGGGAAAGAGAGAGAGAGAGAGACTGAGAAGACGGGAGGATGGTTGGAGGTGTGGATGATGAATGTGTAATATAAGGAGTGTCAGTGGTGTTTGAAATGGAATTAGTAAAAGACCAAAGAGGTGATCAAGTACGTTTAGGACACACCTGTCTCAGCATTATATGGTGGCGTCTTACAACCATTTTAGCGAAATATTGTAAACATTTGGTACAATTTTCGCGATTTTAGGGACATTTTCGCGCGAATTGATTGGACTAACTTCTGGTCCTGGACTGTTATACAATTAGACACGACCGTGCAATATTTGCATAATATATGCACAACAATCCGGATCAAATTTTGCGAGATGGGGGAGGGACAGAAGAAATGTCCCTTTTGCGACTCATCAAATTATTTTTTTAATGAATTTATCCTCAATTTCGAGAATTTTTTTATGAACATTTAGTAATTTTTAGGGGATATTTTTGGGCAAAATGTCCCTCAATTCGCGGAAATTGTATAACTAATTTGTGATTTTTTAAAACAATTTATTTTAGGAAATGGCTGTAGCATGCAACCATATCATCATTAAAAATTATTAAAGATTTATCGAGATTTTGTTTTGTTTTGTTGAGGGGGGGGGGGGGGGGATTATTATATTTAAAAAAAAAGAAGAAAACTTTTGGGACTGAACACTCTCGTCAGCAGAAATGTATCATAGGGGTCCACTCTCAAATGAAACAATAAAATTACAGAAAATAAAATCTACAAACTAAAAAATAGATGAACCGAATATAAAAATCAATTTCAATTTTACATTTCTTGTACTAATTTTCTACTATATTATATAACCAGGCTGGGTTTAAACAAAATTATATTGCTTTGAGGGACCTCACTTGTACAAGCTGAACTTTTCTTAAAGGAAACCAAAACCTTCATACTAAGTTACTTTTATTGTAAAGTTTAAGATATTTGAAAAATATCAGTGAAAATTTGAACAAAATCGGGCAAGGAATAAGGAAGTAAGAGTGTGTGTGTGTGTTTTTGAAATGACTAGTCACTAGAGGGCGGTATTCAATTTGATGACATCATCTGTGAACAACTCTCCATGCCTTTTGTACATCAAATTTCATGTTTTTCCTTCTTTCTTGTGATTGAGATAATGTACTCCCCTGAAAGCAAGATATAGAATGCAAAATGATATTCTACTTCACATGTTATGAAGTCGGATCAAGAACACAAATAATTACGAAGAAAACAAAAAAATTGTGAAATGTTATGTACAAAAGGCATGGAGAGTTGTTCACAGATGATGTCATCAAATTGAATACCGCCCTCTAGTGACTAGTCATTTCAAAAAGCTCTAACTTTCTTATTCCTTGCCCGATTTTGTTCAAATTTTCACTGATTTTATTCAAATCTTTTAAACTTTACAATGAAAGTGACTTAGTATGAAGGTTTTGGTTTCCTTTAAGGTCTCCACGTCTTTCCATTTCACTCATATGAACTTGTTCCTTATAATTGTTCCTTTCATGTATTCTGTCACATGTTATAACTTTGTTAAATTGTACTACATTTATCTTCGAAGAAAGACAAACTAAACTTGAAACTTGAAATTGAATATGAAACTTAAAGAGATAGAACCGGCTGACAAAGAACAAGCTGTAGTTGTTTGGCGGTGACACTTAAATACCAGTGAAGCCTAAAGACAACTTAACAATCCAGTGCACCTTATACAAGAAAGTTGATAAGGAATCAAATGATGAGCATTTTCAATTCAATTCAAATCATTTAATTTCGTTTTATATTATTTTATTGCGTTTTATTTCATTTTATTACATTAAATTTTGTTTTATACTTGCAAAAACCTGTGTTTCACAGTAAAAAAAAAAAGAAAAAAAAGAGGGGGGGGGGTGGGGTGGGTTCGCACGCAGAGACATAATTGAATATTTATGTGTGTGTGTTTGTGTGTGTGTTGAAATATACATATAAATATACATATATATACACACATATATATATATATATATAACCTTACACGGCACATTAACAGGACATCTATATATAACCCTAATTAGTAACTTAACAGGACATCATAACAAACTGGTTTATTACCCTAACCCCTAATCCAACCCTTACCCTAAATTCAAAACCATATAGCCAATAAAACGAATATCTAATGATTAAACCTAATTTTTCTTGGGAGGCCTTTAAGTTTACTCTGCCTGCAAACGTAAGTAGAGGGCAATAATTTTATTGTTCAATCGTTAACAGGACATGAACATCTCCTGCTAATGACCATGTCTACTAACTGACTCATTTTGTTTCACTACATAATTATGTCCGTCTAATGACGCTGTGATACATATATATACAAACTTGTTGCGTTAACAGGACCTATATATATATACATTAACCGGGCATCATTACAAAAAATGGTATATTAACCCTAACCCTAGCCCTAACCCTAAATTCAAAACAATATAACTAATAAAACTAGTGACTAATGATTAAACCTTTTGGTTCTTGGGAGGCCTTTAGGTTTCCTCTGTCTGTAAATGTAAGTAGAAGGCATTACTTTTTTTTGTTCAATCGTTAACGGGACACTCATGCTAATGACCTTGTCTACTAAATGACTCATTTTTTTTTAATAGTTCCTATGTTAAAATGCTAGAGGGCTATTTCAGTGCAGAATCGAAGAGGCTTGGCGCCATCTTAATCCGGGCAAAAACTCTTTTTCCGTAATTTGTTTCCTTGGTTTGTATGTCTTAATGCAACATAAAATAAAATGATATGGCTAAATAGTTTCATGTGCTGTTGTCATGTTCTCCCTGTCTTTTACTTTGTTAGTTTATTTTACATAAATCTAATCATTTCACAGCGTGCGGTGTTGTAAATTGGATCGCTATAGTGGGGCTGAAATGCGCCATCTTTCGTTAAATACTGTAATAGAAACGCAATGTCATTCGTTCACATGGAGATTTAACTCGGTCAATAAGCACAGATATCTGTAACTCGTTACGTATTTTGCGTGAATATAACGTTCTAATTTCGAAGAAATTATCAGGGTGAGTGTATTGATATTTACTATCCGTAATTTGCGCCAATATAACGCATTGAAAAGATGGATATGACAATAACGAAATGCATTTCTACTTGTGGTTGGAAACGGAAATATCGCGGTATGATATTTACCTCAGCAGTATTACTTCTATGTGATTTCGTATTGCTCAGATTATTGAATTTAGTGGCGTCTTGCTAAATTGCTAATTGCCAATAGATTTAGTCTGAAAAGCAACAGCAGTGGTTGTAGTATAGCAACTAGTACTCTTAGTATTGTATAGTAGTATAGTGGTAGTAGTCTTAGTGGTAGTGGTACTTGTAGTAGTAGTAGAAGTAGTATAGTAGTAGTAGTAGTAGTAGTAGTAGTATGAGTAGTAGTATTATTAATATAAGCACCTAGTAGTAGTAGTAGTAGTAGTAGTAGTAGTAGTAGTAGTAGTAGTGGTAGTATTAGTAGTATGAGTAGTAGTATGAGTAGTAGTATTATTAATAGAAGCACCTATAGTAGTAGTATTAGTAGTATTAGTAGTAGTAGTAGAAGTAGTAGTAGTAGTAGGAGATGAATGAGGAGTAGTAGTAGTAGTAGTAGTAGTAGTAGTAGTAGGAGTAGTTGTAGGAGGATAATGAGGAGTAGTAGTAGTAGTAGTATTAGGAGAAGTTGTAGGAGGAGTAGTAGTAGTAGTAGTAGTAGAAGTAGTAGTAGTAGAAGTAGTAGTAGTAGTAGTAGTAGTAGTAGTAGTAGAAGTAGTAGTAGTAGTAGTAGTTGGAGTAGTAGTAGAAGTATAGTAGTGGTAGTAGGAGTAGTAGACAAGTGAGAAGGGGTAGTAGTAGGAGGAGGAGTAGTAGAAGTAGTATTATAAGAAGTAACGGTAGTAACGGTGGCAGAAGCAGTAGTAGCATTGGCAGAAGTAGTATTAGCAGTAACAGTAGTATGAGTATTATTATTAATATAAGCACCTAGTAGTACTATTAGCAGTAACAGTAGTATGAGTATTATTATTATTAATATAAGCACCTAGTAGTACTATAAGTAGTAGGAAGAGTTGTAAAATTAATAGTAATAGTAGTAACAGCAGCAGTAGTAGTAGTAGTAGTAGTAGTAGTAGTAGTAGTAGTAGTAGAAGTAGTATTAGAAGAAATAACGGTAGTAACGGTGCCAGAAGTAGTATTAGCAGTAGCAGTAGTATGAGTATTATTATTAATATAAGCACCTAGTAGTAGTAGTAGTAGTAGTAGTAGCAGTACTATAGTTGGAGTAGTAGTAGTATTATTAGTAGTAGAATTAGTAATAGAAGTAGTAGTTATAGTAGTAGTAGTAGTAGTAGTAGTAGTAGTATTATTAGTAGTATGAGTAGTAGTATGAGTAGTAGTATTATTAATAGAAGCACCTATGGTAGTAGTAGTAGTAGTAGTAGTAGTAGTAGTAGTAGTAGTAGTAGTAGTATAAGTAGTAGTAAAAGAATGAGGAGTAGTAGTAGTATTAGGAGAAATTGTAGGAGGAGAAGTAGTAGTAGTAGTAGTAGTAGTAGTAGTAGTAATAGTAATAGTTAGAGTAGTAGTAGAAGTATAGTAGTGGTACTAGGAGTAGTAGACAAGTGAGGAGGGGTAGTAGTACGAGGAGGAGTAGTAGAAGTAGTATTAGAAGAAGTAACGGTAGTAGCGGTGGCAAAATTAGTAGTAGTAGCAGTGGCAGAAGTAGTATTAGCAGTAGCAGTAGTATGAGTAGTACTATTAATAAAAGCACCTAGTAGTAGTAGTAGTAGTAGTAGTAGTAGTAGTGGTAGTAGTAGTAGTAGTAGTAGTAGTAGTAGCAGCAGCAGTAGTATAGTAGTGGCAGTAGTAGTAGTAGTAGTAGTAGTAGTAGTAGTAGCAGCAGCAGTAGTATAGTAGTGGCAGTAGTAGTAGTAGTAGTAGTAGTAGTAGTAGTAGTAGTAGTACTATAGTGGGAGTAGTAGTAGTATTATTAGTAGTAGAAGTAGAAGTAGTAGTAGTTGTAGGAGTAGTAGTAGGAGTAATTGTATTAGTAGTGGTAGGAGCTAGGCTCGATAATAATACAAATAACAATAGCCTTGAGAATCGTGTTATTGCCATTCAATTGTCTCTTTTTTTTTAAATACAGCGTTGAAGATTTGTACATTTTCGAGGAGTTCTGACCAGCCTTTTACTTTCATTTCACTGTTTCAGGATAAGGGCAAAAAAGGGAATCGCCATGACTGACATATTAACAGACGAAAGACTTAGCGAATTGGCAGAGGCTTTGGCCGTCGACAAGAATTTACCTACGCTAGGTCTAAAGTTCGGTTTCAGGCAAACAAAGGTCGACATGTATATGAGTATAAATAAGAGAAATGATAGTTTTGAAGGAACCACCAACATGCTTTTTGACTGGAAAAGAAAGACCACACGAGCGAAACATATTCCAGATTTGGTGGAAGCACTGATTGCATCTCATTTGTTGTCCTTTGCGGAGGAATTTTTCCCTGAAGAAGGTACGATGGCTTCCTTTGAACCAGTTCGTAGCTCTGCACATGTGCTGACACTGGTCAATTGTATCACATGTAAAACCCACGATGATGAATACTGAATACAGTTGCTCTTGAAAATTATTTAATTATTTTTTACCAACGGTGCATCCATGTTAAACAGTCGGAACTATCCCCTTTAAAAGGGAAATCAAAAGTTATTAAGCGTCTCCGTCTATTTGGAGGTGCTCTTTGGAAGTGATTTATTTAAATTAAATGCACATAGTGGCACCTCTCCATGTTTTAAAAATATTGTAGATATTTTGGGTAATTATTTAACCATGACATATTATGTATGATACCTAGCAAACGGTCTACTACCTTTCAATTGTATCTTTTACCAGCAGTAGTACTATTTGCAATGATCTTAATAGCATTTGAACCCTCTAAGTGCCGGCAAATATTCTCCTTGTGCCATATTGCATTTTTACATGGGAAATACTTAACATAGGATTTTAAGTAAGATAAACGATTCCAGCGTAATACAAATATATGCAGGTGTACAAGGTTTGCCAAGTAGCTAACTAAGCCCGGGACTGAATGGGAAACCTTGCTCGCTTTTGTGTTGCACAAAGCAAACCTCTCGTTAATATTGGTGCCTATAGTTTGTGTCGATTGGCTCACGTGGCAAACGAGCTACTGTGACGATTTGCAAGTGTGAGAAATGAAAGGTTAAACAATAAAACACACTTGGCGTAATGTAGACGCGTTTGACGTATTTGCATAACAACATCATTACCTGTAGGAAAATCTATTACTTTATGTTTATACGATTAAGCCTACCCCATTATGTTAAGATATCAGAGTGTCATAATACAACATCAAGCTGGAAGATAATTTTCTGCGTGTATATAACCTGTCTTCCCTCATATATCATTATCTCCCACCCCACCCACCCCCTATAAAAAGGAATGCAAGCGATAGCAGAAAAAAAAAACATCCACCAATTTTTTTATTTTGAGAAATGATTATTGTAAAAATGGTTAAAAGACCTAGGCCTATGTCTTTATGAATTTGTGTATGTGAGGGTGTATTTGTGTATGTAGGTATGAACACTTCTATTTTTAACTCTTCCCAATTAATTGATTAAAAAAAGATTGTCTTCAAATATCTATTATTTACAAATATACTTATCTATTTATTTGTTTTAGTATTCATGTTTTAAATGTTACTAACTGTTTTTGTATCATGTTCTTTTTTTTAGCCGCAAGACAACTGGAAAACCCTCCCAGCAAAAGCTCGTAGGTATCAATTTAAGAGTGATATCAAACCCAACTCTTCTTTAAGTTTTTACTTTTCAATTTCGAATAGAGTACTTAATCTGCCACCTTAAATATTGCTTAAAGAGATGACACAAATCTTAATCGTATCATACTCATTACTTTAAAAACGACATTCATGCACATGTAATGAAACATAAATGAATTTTATCTTGAACTTGAACTTTAAGTAGATAGCTGAACTAGAATATATATTCATATCTTTTTGTTCCAATAAATTAAGGTTTCCCAATTTGTTGATGTTAGTGTCTAGCCCTGATGTACGTATAGTGTCGTAAAGAGATAAGCGTCATGCTTGACGGACCTAATCGCTTTATAAGAAGCCACCATTTTTATCATTTTAACATTTATCCATATAAGTAATAAATAATCTAATAACTGTGTATGAAAATGTATGCACTATTCCACGTCTTAATGACTGTTGTATTCTACATCGAGTTTATGTTTGTATGATGACTGCATTTAGTCAAGGTTCTTCACTCTTATACGAGGGGTATTGGGTTCAATCACTATGAACATGACGGACAAAGAAAGAGGACAAAATATACAGTTCCTTATTCTACCCTCAACCCTCAACAATTGCTGTGGTAGACAAAGGAACATCCCTTCACTGCTGTCATGTACAAATGTGTAGAACAGGTGTCACATGCATATTCACCTGTTCTACACATTTTTACATAATAGCAGTGAAGGGATGTTCCTTTGTCTACCACAGCAATTGTTGACGTAGAATGAGGAACTGTATATTTTGTCCTCTTTTTTTGTCCGTCATGTTCATAGTATTAATCCTTACTCGGTGTTTGTCCACATCTATTGTTCTTCTCGACCCAGGTGTACTAAATGTGTACCTTAAATTGCTGTGATTGATTATATTTTCAGGGCCCTCGGGAATTTAAGTATTAATTCTCATGTGACAACAACTGTTAAATAAGACCGGGGGTGTTTCACAAAGATCCTAAGTCGAACTTAACTCTAAGTTGGACTTTAAAATTATGGAGAGCCATTTGTAGCCTAAAAATTAGATATTTCCAAAAGCAAACATTTTAAGCATTTTAGACTTTTCATAAATTC